>BQNB010130901.1:0-18863 GCA_026074375.1 Tanacetum coccineum
TTTTTCTTAAAAAATTAATTTTTTTCGAAGGAAAACGTTTAACTTTTTTAATATTTAAAAAAAATTCGAAGAAAAAAGTAAAAATGTTTTAATTTTTTTATGTTTTCTTAACTTTTAAAAAAAAATATTTTCGTAATAAAAAACAATAATTTTTTTTAAATTAAGATTTTAAAAAGTACGAATTTTTTTTAAAAGTTTTGTAAAAAAAATTAAATTTTTAATGAATAATAATGTAAATTTTTTTAATTTAAAAAGTACGAAAAAATTAATATTTAAAAAAGTACGGAATTTTTCTTATAAAATTTTGTAAAAACCTTCTTATAACTTCAGCCCCAACTTGTGTAAAAACCTTCTTGAAAAACCTCTTTTATCACCTCAAAAATATAAGGATTACACTATGTAGTCATATTCACTGGTGTTCTTGTTGTTTGATCTTCAAAATTTTATGGATTTCGTGTGTTTGAGTGGAAATGGTGTATGGCAAGAACAAGAGGAGAGACAAGAGTGATATGATTTTTTTTCTTTTGAAAGAACTATGTGTAAGTTGAGACTTTTATAAGTCTTGTACATGAAATCCATGCATTTGACTAGGACAAGTGTCCTAGTCCTTCCCTCTCCATATGACACGCCACCAAAGGGTGGTGGTGATACTTTTATCGATTGAATTTTTATAAACTTTAGTATTTAGGGTATAAATTTTAAGAT
The DNA here is from genome assembly GCA_026074375.1 of Tanacetum coccineum. Lineage (NCBI taxonomy): Eukaryota > Viridiplantae > Streptophyta > Magnoliopsida > Asterales > Asteraceae > Tanacetum > Tanacetum coccineum. Next base: position 706 of record BQNB010130901.1, read on the forward strand.
AGGTAGGTAATTTTGAGGCTAACGGGTATTAACTTAAAATATAACGAGAGTTAAGGCGGAACCATGAAGTGAAAACGAACCAAGTAAAAATAGTTCTACGAAAATCGGGTTACTTTTTTGAAAATTTTAAATTACGTACGGTACAAGACGAATAATAATTATAAACATTGCTCGTAAAGATTTTACGTAAAATACAAAAAATGCGCGTGACACGAAAAATAAAAACGAATGTAATAAAATTATTTCTATGGCATTTTGAGAATATAAGCGTCGATGCTTAACATAGAATTCGCCGGTTCTTTGAAAACGTCACGTAAATTACAAATGTAAGCCCTAATTCTCCCGGTTAGTCGTGAGTTCATATCTCAACATAAAAATGAAAAATATAATTAATACTCGAGAATAAAATAACGATCTAAAATTGACGGATTGTCACACTTAGATGGGCTTTTAGTTATTAATACCGAGTCATTTTTCTTTACAATGTTACTTCCTAGGATTTTAGCTTTTTCTGCATTTTCTGTTTTTGCTGCAGGGAGCCGGTTCTGTTCGTCAGAACAAGTCGGTTATATTGTAGAGGGAACCGGCGTAGCCGGTTCTACAGAGAGCATTTTGTCATTTTGAGGACCCAAATTTTTGATTTTATTGTTACTAGTGGAAGCTATATCCTCTGTGTATCCTAATCCATATTTATATTTTGATGGTTTTTGCATTTCCACCATTTTCTGAAAAGATGAACTACTATTCTCGAAACTAGCTAGTTTTAGTTCTAGTGAGCTAATTTCATTTACTAGTTTGTCACAAGACTTACATTCATGTCTTATTTCCTTGTTTCTTTCTAGTTTTTCTATTTTAGACTTTAGTTCACAAACATCTCTTTTTAATGATTCATTTTTAGCTGTTAGGTGTTTGTTTTTTGTTAAAATTCTAAGACTAATTTTGCTAAGTTTATCATACTCATCTTGCCTTGACTCATTATCTAAGGATGAACTACTATAGTAAGGATTGTCGGATTGTACCTCATTTGATTGGGCCATGAGACATATTTCTTCCTTTTTGGAGTCATCTCCACTATCGCTCCAACACCCGACAAGAAATGCCTTTTGATCACTGAAGGAGTGTTTGGGACAATTATTAATGAAGTGATTTGGATCACCACACTTGAAACATCTTCGGTCTTCCTTTTCTTTCTTATCTTCCTTTGCCTTTCGGAAGTTCTTTTTGTCGTCATAAGGTTGTCGGACAAACTTGCCTCTTCTTCTAAAGAACTTTTTGAAGTCCCTTACCGCCATTGCATATTCCTCATCATTGCTATCCAAGGAAGATGCATCTTCTTCACTTAAGACTTGCCTTGCTTTTAGTGCGAGAGATTTATATTTTTCTTTTTTGTTCTTTGAGACCTCCAAGTCCTTTTCAAGCACTACCTCATAGACCTTGAGATTGCCGATGAGTTCGTCAAGGGATAGTGTTGACAAGTCCTTGGACTCTTCTATTCCTGTCACCTTTGGACGCCATTTGGTAGGGAGAGCCCTCAAGAATTTCCTAACATGATTACGACTTGAAAAAGATTCATCAAGTGCTTTGAGAGAAGTAATAATAGTATTCAATCTAGAAAAGGCACAATCTATATATTCATCATCCGAAATAATGAATTCTTCATATTTTTGAACAAAAAGATCTATTTTATTATCCTTAACTTGTTTGTTACCTTGATGAGTAATTATTAAAGAATTCCAAACATCTTGTGCCGTGTTAAACATGAAAATTCTTTCGTATTCCTTTTTAGGTAAAGCATTATATAAAACCATTTTTGCTTCATCATTTTTGGAAATCATTTTCTTTTGGTTCTCATCAAATTTATCATAAGTGATGACTACATCCTTACCATCTTTGTCCTTGATGGTAGGTTTGTAGTTGCCATGAACTATAATATACCAAGGATCAATATCTTTAGATTTCATGTAGGTTTCAAAACGGTTTTTCCAATATATAAAACAATTAGCCTCAAAAAGATGTGATCGTTGCATAGATTGACCTTTTTTGTAGTTTTCAGAATCCATAATCGTTTAAAGATTAAAATACAATTTATTTTAAAACTTTAGTAACCTTGCTCTTGATACCAATTGTGGAAAACTAGAAAGGGGGGGGGGGTTGAATAGTTTTCTTGATTAATTGTTACCTTTTAAAAAAACATTTGAAACTATACGTGAAATGATTATGATATTGGTATTGGTATATGATGTAAGAAATATGAAAGAAAATAAATGGAGAGTTAGAAAGAGATAACCAAGACACAAGTATTTATAGTGGTTCGGCTACAAGGACACCTTCCTTACCCTACTCCACTCCCCGAGTCACCTACTCGAGATTTTATAAACACTAGTCACCGAAATCCTTTCAATTGGCGGAGAAGCCTCACAACGTTGCTTATACCTCTTTTTCGGTACAATGCTAAATACCGGATTCTTCACACGGTAGAATCACACCAACACTACTACACTTGATTTACAATGATAAATGTAACTAACAGCTACAATATGATGTTCAAGACTCAGCAATGTGATCTTGATGATGCTATGGAGATACAAAACAAGATGCTTTGAAACTTGATCGTCTCGAAGGGGTGTTTGGAAATTTTCTTCTTTGAAGTAAATTACCTATAAAATGCTAAAGGAAAGTATGCAAGAAAAATAGAGAGAAAGATCAGATGATTAGAGAGTATTTCTAAGTGAGAAGGTGTGTGAAAACATGAGAAATGGCTTGGTATTTATAGCCAAGAAAAGTACTGTAGCCCGGTTCTACCGGTTCTATTGATGAATGGAACCGGCAGCCAAAATCAATGGAATCGGCCTACAGTAATCAAATCCGAATTTTGATTTGCAAAATCTTAAGACGTCATGTGAAATCTTGTAAGATTATCCTTGGATTTGTTGCATTTGATTAGTGATGTAAATAATAGAGAAGTTAGAAAGCATTTTGTGTATAGTTTAGGTTTACATAAAATAATGCATACACATTTTTATGACACTTTGTGATTTTCTAAAATCTTATGTTTTTAAAGATAGTTTTAACATGATGTTTCTTTATGTTTTGTCATCAATAAAACTAGGAAGGTCGTGAGATAGAAAAAAGCAAATTTTATGGGTTTATTTGTATTAACAATCAAGTTTCAAGCATCTTGTTTTGAATCTGCATAGCATCAAGATCACTTTGCTGAGTCTTGAACATCATATTGTAGTTGTTAGTTACATTTATCATTGTAAATCAAGTGTAGTAGTGTTGGTTTGATTCTACCGTGTAAAGTATTCGGTATTTAGCTTTGTACCGTAAAAGAGGTATAAGCAACGTTGCGAGGCTTCTCCGCCGGTTGAAAGGAGTTTGGTGACTAGTGTTTACAAACTCTTAAGTAGATAACTCGGGGAGTAGAGTAGAGCAAGGAAGGTGTCCTTGTAGCCGAAACACTATAAATACTTGTGTCTTGGTTATCTCTTTCTAACTCTCTATTTATTTGTTTTCTTACATCATATACCAATACCAATATCATAATCATTTCACGTATAGTTTCAAACAAATTTTTAAAAAAAATAACAATTAATCAAGAAAACTACCCCTCTTCTAGTTTTCCATAGCTTAAATTTATATTTCTTTTAAACAAGTCTATAAAAGCATGAGCAGTGGACAAGAAAGGTTGTTCGAGGATCAAAGGGGTCTTGAAATCCTCGAGAATATCTAAAATAATAAAGTCTACTGGGAAAGTAAATTTATCTATTCCTACTAGAACATTTTTAGCAATTCCTTTAGGTTATTTTACGGTTCTTTCAGCCAATTTGACAATTAATTTTGTAGGAATCCAGTCTCCTAATCCTAGGGTAGTATAGGTCGAATAAGGCATAACACTTACACTTGTTCCTAAATCAACTAAGGCTTTATCAAAACACATATTTTTAATGAAAAAGGTATAGTGAAACTCCCTGGGTCTATTTCCTTTCGAGGCAAGGCATTGCCAAGAGGCTTTGCATTAGTGTAATAACCTTCCAAATCTTGTACTCCTTCAGTTTCCTTCAATTCGTACCAGTAATCATCGTTCAAGTGACTCGAAGAAGATAAAGTCATTTTCTTTTACTCGGAAAATAAGTTTTTGTTTTGTAGGTTTGATACGACGTATTGGCTAGCATCAATACGGCGTATTGAAGGCTTGTCAGCTTTAACAGAAGTAGAAATTGTCTCATCATTAACTCTCGACTTTATTTCAATCGAGCTTTGTAAATTCCTAGATACTTTTCTATGAAAAATAATGCTCATTTGCCTGACTTAGATCTCCAAAGCTTTGATCGAGGGTTTTTGATTCCTTAATGCGAAATCCATGAAGGCTTGTAATTCCTTGATCACGTTGGTTTTTTCATCAATCCTTTTTGAAATCTTGGCCATGATCATGCTTAGCGACTCTTCTAAAATAAGCTCCGCCATTGTCTCTTATAATCTCTTCTTCCAAACTGATTCTCGAGATCAGTAATAAGGTCAAGTCCCTAGAAAACTCAAACAATTAAGACCAGTTGTCTTGAGAAGATTCCTATCTAATTGTGATACTTGTTCTGGGTTTTTGAAAGGTTGAATGAGTTCTCCGAACTCCTTGTAATGCACTACCTGAAACAGAGGACAAACAATCAGTAGTATATGCTTCAAAAGAAGGTATATGATAAAATACAGAAACAGAATATGAAAATTAAGAGTCTGTTAATGCATCTCATAGTCAATACGCCGTATTCAATTATCTTAAATACGCCGTATGGACTTTATGAACCGAATACGCTATATTGGTTGCGAAAATTTATACGCCGTATCCAAAGGAATGGATACGTCGTATTGGTTTGAAAAAATTTATAGCGTACTTTGAGTAATGTAGAAAAACACACACACACACAATATGCAAAAATATACAATGCAAAAAATTAAACACACAAACGAACATACAAATATGCAAATTAATCTAAGCTAAACTAAACTAAAACACTAATAAAAACAAGAATTAAACAACTTCACTCCCCGGCAGCGGCGCCAAAAACTTGATTGTGTTGTTGTGAGTAGGTATTTTATGTATCAAGTTTACTATTTATTTTATGCCAACTATACCTAAAAACAACACTTTAACGGGCAGTGTACCCGGTCAAGATGTAGCTTCATTGGTAAGTAGGGTGTCGATCACTAAGAGCGAGAGCGTTAACTCCTAATTCTATCAATATTTTAGTTATCTATGTTAGTACTAAATTAATCTAATTTATGTTAAACCTAAGTTAAACCTAAACTAATAATAAGGGGGGGTTTTAGCCTCAGAGACTAGCACAGTTTTGGGTATCTAACCTAAGGTTTTGATGATAATTAACACACACAAGGCGATAGACAGAAGATAAAGATGTGGTGAAGCCTAATGTAAGGGAGGGAAACGTATTAACCATATTTATTCCAATTAAAATGCAGGTTTGTTTATTAGTGCAATGATTACTTATCTCGAGGCGGCATATCATTCCTAGACTTGGGCGGTACTTCTTCCTAAGACCTAGACATGATGACTCTGTCACAATTAGACGCATCCGTATAAAGCATCCTCTTTACTTATTGTAATTCATCTTAGAAGGCAATAATAGTGATCTTATTGGATTCTAGCTCATTGAGACTTTACTAACTTACAAGCTTACGGTAATTTATATAAGTGGTAGTTCACTATCCAAACTAAGCCAAGAGAATCAGAACGTTATTTGTTAGAATTATTCTAGGTCACCTGCTAGTCTAACTTGTTCACTAAACCAAAGGCACTATCCGATGTCTAGTTAAGCTACAGACCATATTCTAAGACACGGATTTAGCAGGACTTTATTTATGATCCTATTAATTCCACCTATATAAATTACTATGTAAGAACTATCCAATATCTAGTTAAGCTACAAGCGATATCCTTAGATACAGATTGAACATACATAAAAACACATAAACGAGATGCGACAAACATAATCAATAACCAACGATAAATTAAGCAATCGAGATAAACAAACCAAACATTGAAATCTTCATAAATATAGCTAATACCTAAAGGTATTAGCCAATAACCATTATGATGAATACAAACATAATAATCGAATCAAAAAAGGTAAACTAACCGAGTTAAATGAATGATACCAAAGATCGAACGATTATCAAGAGTAAATAGATTACAAGGGTTTCCCTATGGATTGAAGCATGTTGCTGCACCTTTTTGGCTTCTTTTGTCTTCTAAAAATCGACCTTGGTGGTTAAAAGCATACTAAAAACTTGTTTTTAAGTATTCTATTTATAAGGTCTGGAGTCGGTGTCGATACGGCATATCCAAGGTGTTGGATACGGCGTTTGATATCTTCCAGAATATTTTATTCCCATATAGCTTGAATACGGCGTATTACCTTTCCTGGATACGGCGTATTGGATCTTGTGGTCTTCGTCTTTAGTGAGTACAGGAACATATACGTCGTATCTTCCTTAATGGATACGGCGTATTGATCGTCAAAACAGTAATCTTCAAAATATCTTCGTTTAAGCTCTAGAATGCGTACCTTTTTGCTATCTTTTACCAAGTACTCCATAATTACTGTAATTCTTAAATATAAACGATTAAGTAACAATTCTTTGCTATAATTATACAAAATGAGTTAATTACATATGATAAATGATGTTATAAAATAGACGTTATTTGAGGTCATCAACACCCAAATCGCCTTAGCCTTCTTTGTATGTACTCGTTTTTAGTACATTATTGTTATCACATTTGTAAACCTAGTTAATTAATTGCTTGAGTACGTAGTTGCTAAGTCGGGTCTTTTATTAGTGTATACGGTTTTGGGATGATTGGGATTCATGGTAGTTTTTATTTCGTAGAGAAATGGGGAAGAAGTTAAATTATTACCCCCATACGTGCTTAATACACTTCATGTTATTTTTTATCCTTTCAATTCGGGTCATTAGATTAGTTTATGTTTATGAGTTCTAAAACTCAAGTGTAGGGGTGCGTTTATAAACCCCAAGTCGTGTATTATTATGTTTCAGCAGATGGTAGGGCAAAAGTGTACGAAAAAAATATAAAAAAAGTGACTAAACTACAAACCAAGACCAAGTTGGTCCCCCCCTCCTCTCTTGTCCCATACATGTCCCCCCTGCCGACCAAGCCATAAAAATTTCTCCACCTTGTTCCCTATAGTACCAAGGATCCCATGTGCCTTTGTTTTTTATGCAAGACTTGGTTCATTTCATCTTTCACATATCTTTTTCTAAAACACACACACAAAACATTTCACTCTTTTCTTTCTCTCTTTGTTGCTCACGTCCCAAACCAAACACCCTTAAAGGGTCATCATCTTTCATTTTCTTCATATTTCAAGAATTCAAGATTGATATTTAAGCTCATATAAGGTGTTTTCAAGTGTTGGGTTATTTATTTCAAGATCATTCAAGGGTTTAAAAACTTAGGGGTTTATAATATAATTTGGGGTTTATCAAGTTCTTCATCTCCTAATCAAGCTTTGATACTTTTATTTTGTTTATCTTGCTTGTAAGCAAACCTTAAACTCTTTTCTTTCATTTCTTATTTATTTATGGTTCATGTTAATAAATCTTTAGTATCCATGTGGTTGTGTTGCTTTTATAAAATAAAGTTGATGGATTCTTGAAAGTTTATTGAAATAATGGAAGTATTGGATTTGAATATGGTTGGTTTAGTTTAAGGTGATGGATTAGTAGGTTTGGAAGAGGTTAGAGATGGGATTAGGTTGATATTCGTAGTGGTTTTGTTGTTAAATTTTGTGTTGGAAGAAAATAGGTTAGATTGGAAGTATTGTGGAGATGTGATATTGATTAGTGTCAGATTCGGCTAAGTTTAGAAACTGTCTAAAAACAACCCTTAAGTTTCGGACGGTTTAAAAAATACTTTAACATGTTGAAAACTTAAGAATATGATATATGTCTCTACAGTGATTTTGATATAAGATTCGCTAAAATCGGACGTAAAACGAATAAGTTATGGTCATTTTCGTGTTGTCGAAACTTGAACATTTTTCCAGCTTTAATAAACCTTCTGATCAGATTTTAAAACTAAGTTTTGACCCCTTTCTGGTCCAAACTGGCTTTAACCTATAAAACGAAAGGTGTCCGAAATGATTTTTTTATGAAATTTTGTAAATTTTCGAAGCTTGAAAGTCAAAGACGAGTGATTTATAACATCATAAAGTTGACTCGTTTTTAAGATACTTTAAATGAAAAGTGTACTGATTGCAACTTTAAAAAGGGTTTTCGGACGTTTTCGGGTTCGTTTGGGATGTAGAGACCTTAGAAAAAGTTATAGTAACACTTAGAATTGATATTTCAAAAACGTCAAATATTGCTAAATATAGTAAGTTTTTAATTGCGGGGTAATTACTAATGAGTGGAAAGTGGAAGTAGGCGTTTAAGTTATTTAGTGCATTTAGTGTAAATGGATTTAACCAATATTAGGGGACGGTATTAACGTCCCAAATTTCTAAACTTTCCAAAAATAGTAATTTTTGTCTAAGTGTCGGGAATTCAAGTAAAGGTCTTTTATTTTCATAAAGACATGTTTTGTTAATTAAACTAAGACACAACACATGTGAATGCTATTTGATCTCTATCGACATTTTATGCGTTATTTTGTTAAATATATTCTTTCTCCTAAAGCGCGTCATTTAATTAGGTCGCGGTTAGGATTCGTGATATCACTCTACTTCGTTGATTGTCTTTCACTCATTGTTTGCGTAAGGTGAGTTCATAGCCCCATATTTTACTACTTTACAAATGATTTACAACGTTTAAGGTGAGAAGAATTGCTTGTTTTATCTTTGGACACAAGTACCGTATTTAAACTTTTACTTATTTACGTGTTCGCCTAAGTACCGATAGTTCACAACTTTGCCACTATCATGAACCGTTAATCACTTGACCAACGGGTTGGTTAAGTAAGTGCGAGTGTCATTAATAGATCTATTAGGGATTAATAATCCCCATCCGGGTTTGGTGATTCTTACTTGTATCGACGGGATGATACAACATATGTATATCATGTCGAATCTCCTAGGTATTTTGAACTAGATACCTAAGTGCCAACTGGAATTATTTATGCTCCAAATTATATTTAGCTTCAGTTTCATGAGCTTAGTGCAAACGTAAATACTTTTGTGAAGTTGTGTGTGTTACAACCGATTCACACATTATTAAATCTTGTGGTCCATAATTGTATTTTAACTAAACCTATGAATTCACCAACATTATTGCTGACATTTTAAGCATGTTTTCTTAGGTGCTTAGCTATGGAGTCTTGATGTGCTATGTGATGTTCGTGAAATGACTTGGCCCCTTCAAGAAGTGCAATTGCTATTTTAATACCGTTGTCAACTTTTAAAACATCTTTATGCTTTCGCACTTATCTATTCGAACCTTTTGAATTAAATGAAACGACTATTGTAATTTATTAATGCAACGGTGTTAAACTTTTAAAACGTCCCTTAGTGGTCGTTCTTCTGTACTTTGTGTGATGTATATTCATGACGTCACGCCCCCGGATACCTATTCCGACTAGACCTTAATTGGGGGTGTGACATAAACTATCTTTAAAAATGAAGTTAAATGCCCTCGATATTGCTATTGTATAAGTAGAAAAGCCCATTTGCTTGAGGACAAGCAAATCCCAAGTGTGGGGGTATTTGATGAGGTGTCATTTTATACACTTTTTTGGGGTCATTTAACCTCCTAAATCATGCAAGTATGCCCAAAATACGTGCTTAATCGTTTCTTTTTGTGTTTTTAGCATTTGAAAAGCTTTTGGAGGAAATACACGTGACTTGAACTCAATTTGGGAAGAAAGAGATAAGATTGCATCTTTACACAAAGTGACTTTCAAAGAGTGTGTATAGTGTCTAGAGACGGCGTCTGGATTTGTGGCGACGTCGTCTGAGCTTACAAGCGACGACGTCAAGACCTTTGTGATGGCGTTAGAACGTAACCGCCTCAATGAAACCCTTGAAGATTCGGCAAAGCAACGACGTTAGGATTCTTGCGACGTTGTCGCGATCTATTTCTTATATATACACATTCGTTTTTAGGGTTTTAGTGTGGAACTTTTGGGAGACGAACCATACACTTAGGGTTCGAGTTTAGCAGCTTTAAAGGTCGTTTTTAGGGTGTAAAATCCCTCTTCTATCAGCCTTATACTCATGTTTTAATCATGTGAAGTCTTTTATCTCTTAATCTTTCAATATGTTTATGTGTTGTCTGATTAATTATTGTTCTTCGCTTCTCTTTAACATGCTAGGCTAGATCCATTAGTATTTACTTATGATTGCATGAAACTTAGTTTGTAGATCCTCTTAATATTGCTTCTTATGAAGGATGTGCGCGTTAGGCTCTAGAAAACTGGCTATAAAATATTACATTAGCATAGACGTCTAGGGAAACGCGAGTGTGTAGAAAGGATACCATCGGTAACAGTCTTCATACTACCTTACCCCTAATATGATTGATCCCTCTTAAGTTTTTTAATGCATGTAATGTACTCTTAGGGGCCTTGTAATAGTCTTTATACTACCTTACTTGTGCGTTGCCTTAATAGATTATTACATAGACGGCAGATTCGTGTAATTCGTTCATGACCTAGGAAATACTTACACATATCATCACAAGTGTGACAAGCAATAGGATTAGGAGAAGCAAACTAAGGATTTGTGCATGATTAAGTAAATATGTTTTTTTACCTATCGAGTTTCCACCAAATTTAGTTTAGTTTAATTTTAGTTTAATTATTTTAAAACCAAAACCCCCTTCAAAACCAGAATTTTACTTACTTTCATAAAATATAAAAATACAAAAATAATCTTCTTTTAACCTCTTAGATCTTAGTTAGATTCATTTCGAGCCTTCACGTGCTATTCTCCAAGAGAACGATAACAACCCCCCGAGTGCTTGCTATACTACATTGCAACGATTAGGTACTCAGCCTAGGGAGTTGTAAAACCTGTTGCGTTTACAACGACCGCATCAATAACAATGCTCATGATCAAAGAGATGTTGAAATTGATTTATTGGTTAAAAATATACAAAAAGAGGCTGAAAAACAACGAACGATTGCTGACGAGGTTAAACAAAGAAATGCTTTGTTAACCAAAGAGCTTGAGAAGTCTAAGGAAAGGGTTTTGAACTTTGAAATCAAAAATGCAAATAAAACCGATTTTCATAAAGAATACATTAAGGCTACAGATCAAGAAAATAAGCTAGATAAACAAATGCAAGCTCGGTTTATTCATGATAGAGACAAAATCAAGGCTCTCGAAAACGAAAAAGAAGAGTTACAGTTAAAACTTTTAAGAGAAATAAAACACTCTTTGTAATCGAAAAATGATTGTGCTTCTTTGAAAAAATAGTTTAATAAACGTGAGGATAAGTATCTCGATGATATTATTGATTTAGAAGGAAAAATCAAAGCTAATGAAAATATGGTTGTCAAAATGAGTCACTCACTTCTAGCTATTCATATGCTTGGATCGAAACCTAATTCTTTTTATGATCCAAGTTTGAAAAATGGTTTGGGTTACAAAAATCTTTTTCTCTAAAGAAAGCAATTTCATTGAATTCAAAGTTGTATGATGCTTCATCTGTTTGTAATTCAAAATTGCATGTTCCAATTAAATATACGCAATTAAACAAACTTTATGAAACTTTTGTTCCACAAGTTGAACTTTCTCTTCAACAACAATATTTCTCCGAAGCTTCTACTTTTATTGTAACTCCTGCCAACGCAAATGTGATTAATTCGAGTTCACCTCCTTTGAAAATGCCAAAACAATATAATATCAATTTTTTTATAGAATTGAGGTTCAAATTGAACAATTAGAAGGACACGTGGCTGCTAAAACTTCTTTAAATAAGGTATAGATTTTATTCTTAACCAGAAACGATGTTCTTACTAGATTTTTGTTTTTTCAAAAGCCAAAACCGATTATTGTATATTTACCCAAAACATTTATCAACTTTACAAACGGAGCGTAAAAACTAACGTAACTCAGCTAGGTTAAATGTTTTTGAATCAATGGGAAAGTCGACTTTGTGAACCAATTCAAACAAGAATGAGCTTTAATATGTTCGGGGGGGGGGGGGGGACCCTTCATGGATGCAACATCACTCTATGATGTTGAAAATATATGTTTTGATTCAATTTGAGAATAAGATTGAAACTTTGATGTTGAAATTGAGAAAAGTTTAAAGTGAATCAAAAGATATCGAAGAAAATTTATTTAAAACGAATTAAAGATTCTTGATAAATTATGAAAATAGAAGTGGGCGTGTATAGTTTTTACCATTTTGAAATTTTTAAATTAGTTTGCTCTAATCCTATGGATTTTCAATAGATATACATGTTGTAGATTGATTAGCTAGTGTATATAGGTTTATTGTATTATATGCGGAATGTAATATTAAATTAAGATAGGAAGGATCTATACAAATTGACACGATGGTATTTAGAGTGGTGCGGCTACGTTGAGCCAAGGCGAACATGTAGCTCTCGTCGATGTATCAAATATCAGTGAGTGTTAGTCAATCGGGCATCATGCTCGGTGAGGAAGTGGTTAACAGGTCTCGGCGAGATCGGTGTGCGGGTACGATTGCGTAATGTGGATAGATATGAACACTGTGAGGGCAGTAGTCGCACGACGAGGATGTGGAAAGATAAGAGGGAACAAGAACATTGAAAAGACGTGTGGAGGGATTGTAGAGGATTTGTAGAAATGAGCTTAAGGCCGAGGGCATATGGAATGGTGAGCATGAGAGGAGAGAAGAAAGGCGGGAGGGGACAGGAAGGAATTATGAGTAAGGCTTGTGGTTAGTGGGCATTGGTGAGGTAGGTGAAAGATGACCCTGAAGGATAGTGCGAGGGATTATTTAGCGAACGTTTGGTTGGCGCGGGGGGGTTGAAGCACCCATTGAGGGCGTAACGCGGAGTTATTCGAGACGCGGTAGACGCAGCTGGTGATGAAGGTAGTACAAGAATGCTGAAGATATGTGGACCGAGGGGACACGAAGTGAACGTAATGAGAGGGTAAACGAGATGATGCGGGAGAATTTGAGACAGGGGATGTGAGGTTGGGGAATGAATGAAGTGCAAGAGTCGATTTGTTTGGCAGGGGCGTGCAAAGACAATACGATGGAGTGTGAGAGTGGAGGTGGTGTTAATCCGATGGGTGTTAAGTAGTATGTGAGGTAGTAGGAGGTAGGCAGGGAAGAGGGGTAGAAGTCGCTGCTGAGGGCCTCAGGGAGACGAGGGGATTAGTGGAGAGCGAACGGGCGGTGGAAGCGAGTGTTAACGGGATTTAAAGTTTATCGTCGAAAGAATTGGAGGGTTGATCTGAGGTAATACATGAGCATTAGGAATGAGCAGCAAATTGCACCCTCGGCCGGTGGGAGTAGGGGAGAGGGTGGAGATAGCAGGAGTTTACGTTAAATATACCTGGGGTGATGTGTAGTAGCGTTTGCACAGGGGCGTTAGGCAGCTTCTAATGCCAGCGCCATTCGATAGTTGCATAGTCAGGGGGGGGGCCATTGTTCGTCTCGCTTTGCCTTCGGCGGGAGTAACTCGGAGAGAACAGTGGCTCGTGGGATACACGACGTGTGAGGATAAGGGAGGTTAATTGGGGAGGGCTATAGACAGCAATGGGATTATGGGGCAGTAGCGGGTGAGGAGAGGGAGGCGAAGATGGATAGATAAAGGACAAACGCTTATGAGGGTGCAGGGGTGTGGGGGGATACTTACTTTTCTTTACAATCCCTTCCCCTGTTTAACTTCTCACGCACCTTTCTTCTCCTTCTCTCATCACTCAAGAGTTCTACTTTCCACGATAGAATCAATCTAACGACTAATTTGTTTTTAAGGAAAACAAATACTAACCAATCATACACAAATGATTACACAAGACAATCGATGATGGTGGTAAATATCCTCAAATGTTGAGGAACAAACTATTAACACTAATAACACTTGAGCTTGAAAGGCTTCTTTGTGTTTTCACTAAAGTGTGTGAGAAATGGATGTGGATCACTTGGAATGCATTATAGAAAAGCGCTTTCTTGATCATCTCTCGCTCTCATCGCTCATGAAATACAATTAAATATGAAAGAGATAAGTTAGGGGCTGTGTGTGAAGGAAAATGACACACCATATGGTTTCCTATAATATGCAAATTCAATTAAAATTTCTGCCCAAAATCTAGCTCGGCGGATCACGGAACCACAACGTAACCCGTGCAATAGTCTTCTTTTAGGTGCTTCATGGGTGGTAATTAGATTTTTTTTTCTTTTAGTAGTTAACCACAAATCTAACAAAATTTTATAATTGAAACTCGCTCTCTCTCCGAGCTCGCGCGCTCCGGCTATACTTCTACTCTCGAAAAATATTTCTTAACATTAAAATGAAAGATTTTTTAGATTTGAAAAGATATAAAAAAATTATTTCCATTTATGGTTAATCCTATTTTATCTTAGTGATTAACATAACTAGCTTATAATTAATCATGTGTTTATTTGAAATTATTTGATTAGTAGTAGTTTATGTAAATGATTAAATTTGTATGCAAAGACAAACTATTTTCTTTGATCATTAACTTACTGGGGGGCCTTTTTTTTATTTTTTTAATGGTCTTATTCATTCCTTAAGTGATTTGACCATCGGGCAGTAAATTACGACTAAATAACTGTTTACGTAATCTTTACATAGTATGACATTATATTTGTTATTATCAAACTTGAAGATCATTAAATATAAATATCGTTTTTATGCGAGTATTCATATTAACAAAAATTATTTTCAAAGGTGTCAAGCGCAAAGCATTGAGTTTGAATTGCAATTGCAACCTCAAAAAGAAAAAACGAATTGTGAAAACTCTTGGATATCAAAAATGGAAAAGTTAAAGAGTGAGAACGTGTCTTTGGAATTTCAAGTTCGATCTTTGATTAAGGAAAGAGAAATGTAAAACTGGAATATCAAAAGCTTTTTGAATCCATCAAAAAGACACAGACACATACTCAAAAAAAGATAAATGAATTGATTAAGAGTGTTAATCAAAAGATGGTATGCATATGGAGATGTTAGATCACATAATCACGATTTTTTGATAACAATCTCAAGAGATGTTATTATTATTATTTTTATTGTTGTTGTTGTTGTTTTTGTTGTTGTTGTTATTATTGTTGTTTTTGTTGTTATTATTATTAT
The DNA here is from genome assembly GCA_026074375.1 of Tanacetum coccineum. Lineage (NCBI taxonomy): Eukaryota > Viridiplantae > Streptophyta > Magnoliopsida > Asterales > Asteraceae > Tanacetum > Tanacetum coccineum. The sequence goes on from BQNB010130901.1 coordinate 15,995, forward strand.
TACTATTATTATTATTGTTGTTATTTATTATAACATCACTTTAATTAGAAATTCAATATATTTACAAGAATTTAGTAGGAAGCCGAGATACTATCTGACACCCACTCCTCTATCGATAGCAAATCCGATCCTATTAAAAATGTGAACAGCAGCGCGTGCCCTGTGTCTTGAGTCACGGAGAATCTTCGGATCCACTTTAGTAAAGTCACTGCATCCTTCTCAAGTTCCCCAAAAGAAGAGAATAAGAAGGGGAGAAAACCATATCTAATATATGCACATTTACCTTCATACCTGACGCGTTTACGTTGTGCAGCCTCAATGACCGCTTGTCCTGGTGAAAAATTGATCATCCTAGTTTGCGTCAAGGGCGATGAACTTGTTAGATCCACACATACATCTAGCCCTCCATCCCACGAGTAGAGCAACATGTCAGTTGGACGTAAGGGTTTGTCCCGCCCTCCACCAAGCCGAATATCAACTTCTGTAGGATCCCTTTACTTAATGGATCTTAACCTTTAGCTTGTAAAGGGTTTGTTGCCTTAGATAAATCTAAAGTAACAATAATGAAACAATGATTAACCACTATTGATTACGCGGAATTTAATCAACAATGTAAAGAAGAACACAATCAAAACACTTTTATATTGAACTTTAAATCTGCCTCGGTTACAGATTACAAACTATGATTACTATATTGATCTCTATTATCTTCTGTAGAACTATCTCTACTAACTATGCCTAAGGATCCTTTTATAGACTAAGGAAACCCTAATGGGCTTTACAAAACGCGTATAAAGATAATGCATATCCTTTCCTAAGATATCTCATGCATATCTTTAACTCTAACTAATTTCTGCGTAAGCAGACTTAACTATTACATAAACAGTATTAACTATTTAATACTGCCAGTACTAACTATGATAAACCTTCTACCAGTACTAACTATGATACTAGCAGAATTAACTATAATACTAACAGAATTAAGTCTATTATATAAAATTCCTAACAATCCTCTCCTAAACTTAAACTTCACTTGTTAACTTCAAGTTTCTTCAGATGTCTTTAGTTTGGGCATTTGAGAATTGTATTCAAGCGTGTCTTTAAATCCTTAGCTTCTCTTGAATGATGATCTGTTTGATGTTCTTTAAAAAACTAGATCATTCTTTGTCTTTTAGTCTTTGTCTTCACTTCACAGCTACACAGCAACATCCAACTAAGTTGGCATTGTAGTTTTTGGCAAACTACCAGCCATCAACGGATTTGTTAAGTCTTTACCATGAGCCGTTTGCTATGGACTAGTCAATGCTTCATTGTGGTAACAAGGTGCATTGATAACCTTATAGTTTTGGTAAACTGTCAACTATTAACGGATTTGAGAAGTCTTTACCAAAGCCGTTTGCTTTGGACTAGCCAATCCTTATGCCTATTAATCATGGTGAACTGATAACCATTTGTTGTGTGGTGGTTAGCCAACACCCAAACCCTTCTCACTTCCATAATAGTCCAGAGTTTCCAAAAACATGCCCACTGCTACTGATAACTTCATCACTTTCTAATCCCAGCTTGCTTCTCAATCATCTTCAAGGTTTTATAGCAAACTTCATTCATTTTTCCATTTAGAAGCTTCATTTTCAGCATCACTTGGCAAGCTTCTTTTGACAATGGATACTTTCTATCCGCTAACATATATATAGTGCATGCCTCCAAAGTTAAACAATGTACTTCACATTTATCATAATACCTCCAACTAACCATCTTTTGTTGAAGTGGTAAGCTCCAAATAGCATCTTCATTGAGAGGTAGATCAAACATAGTCATGAGATCACTCCAAAGCACTATGTCATAAGCATCCTCAGGCCTATTAGCTCCATACTTCTGCATTACCAACCTGTACAACTCTATAAGATCCTATCTTATGAAGTCTTTAACCATAGCTCCAAAGCTCATGTAGACCGTATCAGCTCCATTTACTCTCATTATCTGATAAATACTTCTTTGACCTTGCTGAAATATCTTCCAATTTACCACACTGTCAGATTTTGTAGTCAAAGGAGTAGGATTCATAGCCTTTACTGATTTCTCTTTATCAGTTTCTAAATCTTCTTGTGCACTCTTGTCAACATTTATACCTTTTCTAGCCTTTTGCTTTTTTCTTTTTCCTGTTCTTTTTACTGGCTCTTCTTCCTTTACTTCAGCAACTTTGTCCCCTATAGCTGGAACATCTTTATCATCAAACCTTTATTTCTTTGAAGTCTTTGTCTGAAGCTCTTCTCCATATCTTTTTAATTTTGCCTTTGTGGCATCAAGATTTATAAGAACAAAAGTGTCAATCTGCTGAACTAACTTATCAAACTCTTCTTTAATTTCTTCAAACTTCAACTTCTTTAACTGAGAAAGCTTCCAAGTTCCTTGATTCTTAAGATAATTTGACATATAGATTCTTAACTGTGACTGAGTCATGGGTTTGTTTCTCTTTGCCTTAGCTCTTTCCTCTGCAAAGTGTTTCTTTCTTTGATTCACCGTTTCTGCCATTCTTTTTGCAAAATCTTGTTCAGGCAAATCCTTTCCCAATACATCTTTTGTCAACTCTGCATTTGCTTCTAGCTTGACTTTAATAACATTCCAGTCTTCTTCAGTATAAAATTGAGCTTCAAATTAAACTTGAGCTTTTCTTTTCTTTTGTTGTTCTAATACCACTTGTAGGATCTCTTGTTTGAACTGCTGATGTAGGATCTCCTAGAATTTGTCCTTTTGGATGATCCTTACGAATTCTGAGTGTGGGAATAGGACTGACAACAATGGTGTTATCCATGTTATGGACATCAGCCACTGCACCTACATCTTCATCATCATCATAAGCTCCATTGAA
>BQNB010130902.1:6729-18863 GCA_026074375.1 Tanacetum coccineum
AAATCCTTGGCGGTGTGCATTAGCTCCTCTGCACGAGCAGAATCGCCAGCAGACTTGTGTTGAGATTTGGACCCTTTAGTTGACTTGCTAGTTGTTTTGGATGTCTTTTCCTTTGGAGCACTGGTTGACTCAGGTTCTTTTCCAGATCTTTTTCTCTTAGACCCCCGGTTTGATCCAGCGAAAGGTTCTTCGTCTTTATCCTCATCATCTCTGCGTCTTTTAAACGAGATAATATCACCATAAATGTCAAGTATGAGCTTGTCACTTTCGTAAGCGTCAACCAGTGCTTTGTAGAGATTCTTTTGTTCATCAGATATGTGGATTGACTTATTGCTCTCCATCTTATCTATGAGAATCTTCTTCAGCTCTAATTCAGATAGGTTGGCAGCTATAGCAAGAGATGTCTTAGATTCAGTGGATGAACGAGTCATAACCTCAGCTTTGAGTTGTTCGTTTATTGTCTTCTTAATTTTTGGCAAAATCTTGGAGACTTGAGCTTTAACTTGTTCCTTGACTTGATCCTTGATTATTTTCTTAATGTTATCATCAAGTTTGTTAAGGAAGTCTTCATTTTCAGCTTGAGCTTCATCTCTGAGTTTTTCGGATTGTAATTGAACAGCAGTTCTGACGGCTTCATGCATCTTGTAGGCAAGGTACGCATCAATAATGTCGGGAATGGAAGAAACTGCTTCAGCAAATTGGTTTGTTTGCTTGAACTCAAAGAAGTCTATTTCCAAAGATTTAAGTCTATGGTCAAACCCGAATAAAGAGCCAAAGTTAGGAAGATCTTGCAGGGAGGAGCTTGGAACAGTTGTTGGTATAGGAACTGTGTTTGTTGCATATGTGTGATGAGAGGAGTGGGTGGTGGAGGAAAAGTTGTTGCAGACACAAGAGGTGGCTCAGGAATAGTGGTGACCGAAACATCTACAAGTGAAGTTGCCTCAGTGTTAAGAGTAAATATTGAGTCAATACTTGTATCTGGTCTAGGGTTGAGCATGTTAGAAACGAAGCCAGATGACACAGAAGAACTCTGTTGTTGGCCTTTAGGAATGACTAGAGCGGTGATTATCACATGAGTATCTTCTGTTATTTGAGTTCCTAGAACATTAGGTAGTGGCGCATCTATCATCACAGTGTCTCTTCCCTCCAGATTAACGTTCACGTCCTTGTATAGCTCATTCGCTTCGTCCTCTTCATGTGTTGCCTCTTCATCCATCTCTTCGTCCTTAATATTCGTTCCTTGAAATCTTCATCACTATCTTCATCATCAGTAGATTCAACATGTGAGGGTGTTTAAACTCTAGGGTCAAAGTGTTCTTCTTCTCTTTCTTCTTCATCATGGTTTGAGAACTTGGGATGAACAAAGTCATCACCATTGTTGTCTGAATCCGTTTGCTCATTATCATCATCTAGATTTTCAGCATCTTGATCATCTTTATCTTGATTATCAGCATCGTCATCATTAATGTCTTTGTCAACATCATCATCATTGTCAGTATCATCGTCTTCACTCACATTCACTTCATCATTATTGTCTTCTTCACTTGACTTCCAAGATATTTGCTCATCATCAGAGTCATAAGTTGGTACAACAGGAACCCCTGGTAAACTACCAGTTCCTTCATCTGCACCTGAGCCGCTGGCGTGAGAGATGTGAGTTTGTGTCTTGCTTCTTTCAATGACCACCTTCAGTTGTTCAGCTTCTGTTAAAGCAACTTTAGATAACACTGTGAGACCTTTATCCATAGACGTCTTTGCAGGTTGCTTCTTCATGGCAGGTTTAGCTGTTTTTGCTGAAGTCTTGAGTCTTTTGCCTTTAGTGGTTGAAGAAGTCATTGTCTTGTCGGATCCAATTTGTTTCTTCTTGACACTTGCTTTTGTTTTTGGAGGTTCAGCTCCTGAAGCAATGGCATTGTACTCTTTGAAAGATTCGAAGTTTCTGATGTCTTCATTTGTCAATTCATTAGGTAAGATGGCACCATATAGCTGTGTGTCTTCATGCCTGGAGACAACCTTAATCGTGGTGACCATGTAATCATCCCTGGCATAGTGCCAATTTACACTGTTCCTTATTGGAATTGATTGATCCTTATCCATGAAGAAGTTGATGATGACTTTGGTAAAGCAAGGGTAGTACATCTCATTACCCTTATTAACATTCTTGTTCTCTACTTGATAAATGAAATCTTCCCACAGAAGGTAGGCATAGTCCACGTTCTTCTTATGGTACATGCCCTAGAGGATTTGAGCTTGAGATAGTCGAAGACTATCATATCCGGTACTTTTTCCACTCAAACATTTGTTGATAACTATAGCAAATGATCTCCAAGGTTGATGCAACTTGTTGACATTGACATCGGTGATCATTTTAATCTCATCACTGTGACCAAGATCTCTTAGAAATGTAAGAATTGCCTCTTCAAAGGGTAGTTCCTCAAATTGTTGATTAGGGAGTTGAGGGCATATTTGAAGCATTTCTCTGAAGTACTCAAGATTCACAATATGTTTCTTGTTGTTCATCTTGAAATGAATTGAGTAATGATGAACTGTAGTAATGGCCCAAAACTCTTGCATGTATATTTCTGGAACATCAGCTGAGATCTGGAATGCCTTGTATAAGGGAGTGAGTTTCAACACAACATAGACCACATGAAGAGTTGCTTCTTTGGACTTGAGATCTGAGCTTAGTCGAAAATTACTTTTGCCAATCTTGAGAAGGTTGGCAGGATCAACTAAAGCGTCATCCAATGTAATCTGTTAAGCTCTTGTAGTGTCCATTATTTTGCTTAAGAAAGAATCAATACAGTTTATATATAACCAAGTTTATATATTACTATATAGACCTTTTATCTTAACATTTTATGTGTCATCATGTTGTGAAAACTAAGACCTTTAAGACTTTTAGAACTTGTAAAGATATATTCTACTAGATGGCAACTTAGGTAGACTTATGAGCTTAAGGAATTAAGGCAACCATTTTAAAAATTTTGGAATCATAATTTTTCTAACTAGTAGAGAATTTAGATAACCTAAGATGTATATTGGTTTTACCTTGTGTTTAAGCCTGTTTTACCTTAATTAGATAGCATAATTAACCAATTTTAATTAGCCTGCTAAATTAAGTTTTAATTTGCCTTCAAAGTTGAATTTTGATCTTAAATGTTTTTGGTCTAAATCCATTAGATTGGTCTAAATTCATAGTTGAATCTTGAGAACATCTATCAATCTCTTCTCATAACAATCCCTTATGAAGTGATGTCGCATTTCAATGTGCTTGGTTCTTGAGTAATAGACTGGATTCTTGACAACACAAATGGTGCTTTCATTGTCAATATGGATTTTGGTGTTCATGAAGTTAAAGCCATAATCCATCATTTGGTTTTGTAAATCAAGAGTATGCGGAATCGATCTTTAATATCTAGAAGATATAGCAATGAAAACATGGAATATGAATAATGATCATACATGGAACAAACGCTTCCATATTATAAGCTTCAATATTATTAATGATAATAATACGAGTACTCTATCTTAGTACTAGGGTTACAACCTTGAAGCTTACAAGACTCTTAATCTCTGGATCTGTGTATGTGTATTTGTGAAGATATGTTATTGAGATATATTTAACTAATGCCCTAGAGCCTCCTTTTATAGACTAAGGAGTCCTGTCGGCTTACAATATATTCCTAAGATATCTCAATCTTTTCTAAACATAAACGTAATCTTCTAAATATATACCTTTATATCTTGTACATAAATATCTCAACACTTATCTTCACACGTATTCTTGTTCTCCAAACAATCTTTATCCCTTTAACTGGTCTTTATCCTCTTGACAGTAGAAAGTCTTCAAACAGTCATAATCTTTCCACCAGCAGCACTAATAAACATAAGCAGTAGTAATATTAGTACTAGTAGTACTAATATACACTAACAGCACTAACTACTTAGCTTATATTTTAGTCTTCAACACTGAGCAATCTTAACTTCAACTAACAGCAGTAACTTTATGCTATCAGTACTAAACTATACTAACAGTAGTAACTAGCAGTGGTAACATTATACTACCAGTACTAACCACTTAGCATAATTTCCATTATGTACCTGAGCAGCAGTAACTTCTAAGAATCCATGAAGTCTTTTAAGACCCAACAATCCTCCCCTAAACTTGATGTTCATCTTCTGAATCTTCAAGTTTCTTCTTTAAAAGTCTTCATCACACTTCAGGAAGATGCATTCAAACCTTTCATTTTCCTTTTTGCTGCTTTATCATAAGCTTCAGCAATTGATAACACGTCTCATTTTGATGATCAGTTTGAAGTTTCTTGTTGAGCATATTGGTGTAAGGGGGTATCTTCTTTCAACCAACATAAAAATATAAAGTTATCAAATCTTACAAAGTGAACTCCAAATGAATCAATCAACTTCCAAGTAGTCACCCTGTATCCTTGCAACATTCTCCATACATCACTCCACAAATATGGAATGAAGATCACGTACGTATTAGAATGTTAAATGAAGTTTACGGCGTAACACCAATAACTGTTATGCCGTAACAAGCAGGTTAATTAATGGAATTCCGTGTAATGGTTACTACATAACACATTTAATGGTTACGTCGTAACATGTTCGAATATCTATAAATAAAGGCCTCATTCAAGCTAATCAGACATTACTTCCTCCACAGCCAATTGGAGAGGCGACAAAGGCTTCCAACCTTCAAAGAATTCCACCTGGAGTACAAAGGAGATTGATGTGTCGTTGTGTGGTGTATATTTTATTGATTCAAGTTTTAAATTTATATTTTTCCGACTAAACAAAAAACAACACTTTAACGGGCAGTGTACCCGATCAGTGGTAGTTTCGTGGTAAGTAGGGTGTCGAACACTTGAAGCGTGGTTAAATCTATAAATTTAATTAATATCTTGGTTATCTTAATTTATGTTAATTCTATCATCTTCGAATCTATGTCAGTCCAAATCCTAATTCTAATGGGAAACGGAGTGTTTTTCAGCCTGAGAGACTGGCACGACAACATTAGGTTGGACTTCAATTAATTCAAAGGACTATTAAAACCACGCAAGTAAAACAAACAAAAGAATAATAAGAGCGATCTAAGCCAAATATAAGCAAACTGAATAACCATTATTAATCCCTATTAGAAAGCTGTTTGTTTAGTTTAGTGCACTGATTCTTCTCGTCGAGGCGTATATCAATCTAAGACATAGGCGTAATCCTCCTACGACCTAAGACACATTAATTCTGCACACACTGAAAGGACCCGCATAAAGCACTTATATGCTATTATAAATCTATCTTAGGGATTAAGCAATGGTGATCTTGTTAAACCCTAGCTCATAGAGACTTTACCCACTTACCGCTTAATGGTGATTTATACACTAGTAGTCTACTTGTCTAACTATCCAATGGGAATCAGAGCAATATTTTTGAATACTATGGTTCAAACCTGCTATTCAACACTATCAATAAACATTGGCAATAACCCAATTAACCTAGTTAAGCCGAAGCGTATCCTAGACAACAGAATTAGAAGGGACAATATTTGTGATCTATGATCTAGATGAAAAAATTACAATTATGGAAGCTATCCCAAACTCTAATTACTATGAGTCCATATCACAATCTAGCTAAAGATAGTCGCATACAAAAGTGGTACACAAGTATAAGAATTGAAAAACGTAACCCAAGTCATCTAACGATAAATCAAGAAATCAAGATAAACCAAATACCAAACATTCAGATCCTTCCATAATAATGGCTAATACCCGAAGGCATAGCCATCAAACGTCATAATAAATACCAAAGCAATTATATATGCCAAGAGCAAACAACCAGTTAACAATGATACCAAAAACTGAACGATTACTAAAGTTAAATTGAAATACATGTTTGTCTTCCTATGAATTGATAGCGTAGCTCGAAACCTCTTTCTACTCTTTTCTCACTTGAAAATCACCTTTTATGGTTTAGGTATCGAGAATGTTATTTAGCACACCTAAAACATATTTTTGAGTTTTCTATTTATAAGGTCTGGAAGTCGGTTCGATACGCCATATCCAAGGATTGGATATGGCGTATTAGGGATTTTTTGGAGTAAGGACCATGTTTGATATCTTCCAGAATATTCACATACTATATCTTTGATATGGCGTATTGAGATCTTCTAGATACGACGTATTGGGCTTCATTCCTATGTGGTCTTTGGTGAGTGCAGGCACGGATACGCCATATCTTCCTTTATGGATATGGCGTATTGGTCTTCAGAATAGTAATCTTTAAAATATCTTCATTTAAGCTCCAAAATGCACGCCTTTAGCTACATTACCAATACTCCTCCATAAATTACGCAATTCTTAAATATAAACGATTAAGTAACAATTCTTTGCAATAACTATACAAAATGGGTTAATAACATGGGATAAATGATGCTATAAAATAGACGTTATTTGATGTCATCAAATATCCCCCTACTTGAATCCTACTTGTCCTCAAGTAGCCTTTTAGATAGTTTAATAAAAATAAATACCTAAGGATAATTTTCCACTTTAAAAGCATTTATTCGATCCATTACAAGTACACAACCAAACACCTTACGAAATAGGAAGATGAAAACACTTAAATCACTCAACTAATCTATGTGGTAACATGTAACTAATTGCTCCAAATTGCTCGTCATGACTATGTTCTATCATAAGCTTGGAAAGGATACACATCTCCACCATAAAAGCTAAGGAGTAACAAGTTTATAAAGGTAAAATATAGGTGTTTTGTATGGAAAAGCTACGGTTGATCATCTATAATCTTTCACGCAGAAGTCCCACTCTAAGAAGGCACTGAAGCACATATACAATATCTGAAAGAGATAGAATAGACATTGTATTCGAATCACATTCCCCATTCTAAATTAACCAATGATTCGGATGAAGAATAATATATGGGTAGAAACCATCTATAGCCTTTCACCATAGTAAAAAACCAACAAGGCAGCTGAGACAGCATACATGGCCGTAATGACGAATATACATGCTCCTCATCACATCCTCATTTGCGTAAAAACCCATGGTTAAATCATTAGGTGAGAGGGAAGTAATTGTTGTTAAAATAAAAATCCAAGAACAAATAGATTTAAGCCTAAAGTACAAAGTTGCTAGAAACACTTTTCCCGACCGTTACCATGATAAAGAACAACGACTATTCACAAGGTCTTGATCCTAGATCAAAAACAACAACCTAAGTTGATTACCCTAGCGGTCAACTATCCCAATTCATCCTAAAGACATTACATACCTACAAGGTAAAGTGCAATATCTTCCACTGTGTATAATACTCTACATCGTTGATTTTTTATACTATCAACGAATATATTGAATCCTCAGTAAGTCCTTCGTAATGCTCTTTGCGAAACCGATTTCTTTCAAACTCCCGTTCCCTTTATTTGTTGCATATTTCCCTTTTTTTTACCTATGCTTCAAATCTTGGTGTAGTTATACCATCTTCACGATCATAATAAATTTCGGATAATTTCTTCGATAGTTTCTTCATTCTTCAGACACACATAAATTGTGATGGAGTAAAATCACATAGTTTTGACTACTAATATACATTCTCATTTTCAATGTGCAAATTTCCAACTGCACCAAAGATAAAAAATGACACAAGACTCAGGAAATACAAACTTTACACTTTAAGAAACTAGCAACTATAAATTAAACTTAATCTAATAGGGTAGGTTAAGGTGTAAGGGTGTAACGAAACAAATAGTTGGTGTAATTCCTAAAGGATTGGCTCTACGTGTTGTTCTAGTGGATCTTCGCTCTAAGAAGAGAGTGGAAAAGGGTTTAAACTGGAGGTTAACTAACTGGTGTAGTTAGTTAATAAGCAACATGTAAAGGCGATTTGGGTGTAATCCTAAAATTTACCAATTTAAACAAGTTACTGAACACTCAAAATTAAATCCATATTACTTCATTATTTGTGGTCTCGAGTACTATACCAACCAAGTTCTAAAGTCACCAACATCACCGCACACTCCATATTTTGTGGAATTTGTGTAAAAACATTTGAAAAGAAAGGCAAATCTCACAATATCTAGCAAGGGTATTGTAGCGGGTTATGTATCAAGTAATTTCACAAAAGTATGCTTGGAATTTTTTTAAATTTGAGCATAATTTAAGCATTTAATGTGAAAATTAGGCCTAGTAACATTCTAATTCATTCCTCCACTTGAATTATACAAACCTCCTCGTTGTAAGATAAAACATTAAATACGATAATTTAAAAAGAATTAGAATGAGAAACTCCCCTGATATTTGCTCGGTAGATTCTCCAAGTTGTTTATGACAAGATTATGTGCTGAAAAGCGTCTTATCCTAACACGAACAACACACATAAAGAATTCCAGAAAGATATGCAATCCAACCCAACTGCGTCGATATTTCTTATTCACGAGGTAGCGGGTCCCCAGTAGTAAAATATAGGAAAACATGTGAATACGTCGTATCCAGAACTAACAATAATGTTTTAAAGTGCAATAAAAAATACAGACTAATAATGACCAGTATAATCATAGACGCCGATGTATAGAGCGGATACGCGAATGGATGATCTAGGAAGACAGACTCGATAGAAAATAAATAAACAATCCGGGTGTCTCCCGGAGAAGCACTTTGTTTACAAGCGAAGTCTTTAAGTAGACTTACACTTCAGCTTCTCTTCACTATCCATCTCATGGCATGCTAACGTGCCCCCGCCTGTGAGCCATTCTCCATTACGGAACTCGGAAAAAGTCATGTCCTAGATTCAAAACTATTTTTTGTAAGAACCTCTTAACTGTTTGGTAGATGCAGATTATCCCGTTCATCTTATCTGTTCTCTTACCTTCATAATGTGGGAATTCATTGCATTGCCCTTTAGTGGGGTGATTAAAAAAACCCCTCGGATTTGATCGCACCATTTGGCAAGTTACTTCATCAATACCATTGTAAATGGTAATCCATTCCAATCAAACCGCTTGCTCCTTAATTCCAAACTTCTCATAAAACGGTTTCACCAACATAACATTCGCCTATTCCTTCATCCGTATTAAGCATACCATATCTTCCAAAACTGCAAAGTCAGTCATAACAGAAAAAGTTCCAACAAAGATAGGCACATTCATTAAGGCTCCTACAATATTATCCCCTTTGTACACCATCTTATTTTTTATTATTGAATTTTGAAATTTTCTTGACATCATGTTGACATACAATAATCGAAAAAAGTTAGCGTAAGTAAATTCAAATCCTATCATGCATGAAAACTTTAAGTTGTGAGCGCAATCTATACGGATTTTCTTATCGTCGTTACAATAACTAGGGTAATCATCAATTCCAGTATCAAGATCTTCATCCCTAGTTCTAAATTCCTCAATTACCTTACCTTCCTTAATGGTAGGCATCAAATCATCTCCTTGATTTCTCCTGAGCTCAAATGGTTTATTTAGATCATTTAATTCAATGTAATCTTCCAAGAAAGGGTCTAATGATCTATTCAACACCGAAGTCTCTCCCATTAGCCTAGCTTCTAAATCAAGTTCCATTCTTTCTCTCAAACTTAGCATGTAGACCCTCCTAATTAAAATACTAGCAGGTTTAACACTTTTGAAAATAATCTTTTCTTCCCCGACCCTTAAAGTAATCTTTCTTTTATAAACATCAATCTTAGATCGGGCGGTAAACAAAAATGATCTTCTAAGGATCAAGGGCACATTGATATCCTCGGGCATATCAAGAATTATAAAGTCTACGGGGAAGGTAAATTTACCAATTTCTACTAGTACGTTTTCAACTATTCTTTTTGGATATTTCACAGTCTTATCTGCCAATTCCACTATCAACCTAGTGTGAGCTAATTTGCCTAATCCTAAATTAAGGTAGGTCGAGAGAGGCATAAAACTAATGCTAGCTCCTAAGTCAACAAGGGCATTGTCAAAACAAACATCATTAATAAAGCAAGGTAAAGTGAAACTCCCTGGGTCTTTCTCCTTTCGGGGTATGGTGTTATTGATATGTGAAGCTCCATAAGCTTCCGTGAATTTTGGTCCATAGTTCCCCTCTTCTTCTTCACAGTAATGATTATCCAAACGACTTGGAAAAGGAACCGTCGTTTGCCTTGACTTGTACAACAGTGTACTGTTCTGTCCAGTGGATATGGCGTATTAGGATGATCCAATACGACGTATCGAGTGCGAATCAGCTTCAATAGTGTGGAAATCAACTTGACTTGATCTCTCGGGTTTGTTTTAGTTGAGCTTAGTAGGCTTCCAAATCCTCTTTCCTGTAGTACCTTGCTCATTTTCCCGATTTGAATTTCTAAAGTTTTAATTGATGCTCCTTGGTTCCTTATGGCAGCATCTGTCGTAGCTCGGATTTCTTTAATCAAATTGGAATTTTCTTCGTGTCTCTTTGTTGATTCACTCATGAATTTGCTCAGGGTATCTTCCAAAGATTGCCTTCGCTCTTGATACGAAGGATTTGCATTGCTCCTTCGATAGTACCTTGGAGTTATTGCTCGATATCCCCCTCCTTGAAAAGGTCTACCAAATTGCGTGTAGTAAGATTCTTCTAGGATTTTCCCTTCTTCTTTTTGTGGGCAATCTTTGGTGTAATAGGGTCCTTTGCATTGTTCACATCTGACTTGAGCAGCATAAACTTTTTCATTCACCTTCTTGATCTCCCTTCCTAGATTGTTCAGTTGTGCTTGTATAGCCGCCATTCCGTCAGAAGTCTTAGTACTTCTTCCTCTAGATGTTCCATTATTCCAATTTTGAGAGTATTCAGCCATTTTTGGATGGCCTTTTTAGCATCTTCAGCAGTCTTAGTTGGAATGACACCTCTTGAGTCAAGAATCTATCGTGTTGGAACATCCAACCCATTGTAGAACAAAATTACTTCCTGCATCTTAGTTAAATAGTGTTGAGGACACTTCATCAAGAGTTCTTTAAAGCGCTCACATGCTTGATGAAGGGTTTCATCTGGCTCTTGCTGAAAGTTGTTGATTTTCTCCATTTTCTTCGCAGTATGACCAGGTGGGCAGTATTTGTTCAAAAACATAGTTTTAAGATCTTCCTAAGTTTTGATTAAACCGGTTGGTTCGTTTCTCAGCCAACAAATTGCGGCTCCAGTTAAGGATATAGGGAAGACTCGGAGCATTAGTTGATCCACAGTGATATTAGGAACATGGAACAAGTCAACTATTTCGAGAACTTTCTCAATGTGTTCATTTGCATCCTCATTATCCGAACCGCTAAATGTGTTTTCTCGAAGCTCCTTAAGAAATTGTCCTTTCAGTTCAAATTGATCTTTGTTATCAATTTTAGGTCTAGCAACTCCCGATCCATAGTTAGTTCGGGTCTTGCTCATGTATTGCTCCATTGTTTCCGCCATTGCTTCCACTTCTTCTTCCTCCGAGTATTCTTGGTCAGAAAGTAGATTGAAATCAGGCGATCTCAATTCGTCAAGACTTAGAGTCTTGAAGTGTCTCCTTGATGATCAAAATTCTCGTTTAGGTTCTTTGTAAGGTGTAAATAGTTCGCTCGTAGAACTCCTTGTCATGCACTACCTGAAACAAGGGATAAACAATCAGTAGGATTTGTCTCGGAGAAAGGTAAAAAATTTGGCAAGAATATCAAATATTTCAGCTTCTGTTCTAGACGATCGATACACCGTATCCAATGGAAGTGGATACGCCGTATTAATCAGTTGGGATGGATACGTTGTATTGGACAGAGAACTAGATACGCCGTATCCGATGGAAGTTGATACGCCGTATTAAACTGTCGACCAGAACAGTGTATTTAAGAAAAACAATTAAATATGCAAACAATTAAACACACGAATATATACAAGCAAACAATTAAATACAGATATACAAATATTACATAATATACAAGAATATACACTAATCTAAATTACACTAATCCTAAGGGTTAGATCTAATCTGTTAAAAACCAAAATATCAAATAAAAAACTTGATGTGCTGTCGTTGTATGGTACATTTAAGATGATTCAAGTTTTAAACTTATATTTTGCCGACTAAACCAAAAACAACACTTTAACGGGCAGTGTACCCGATCG
>BQNB010130903.1:0-16858 GCA_026074375.1 Tanacetum coccineum
AGCACCTGTCCACAGCAATTAGCAGCAACAACATACTCTGCTTCAGTAGTGGAGTTGGCAACTATAGTCTGCTTTTTACATTGCCATGAAATCAACCTTCTTCTAAGAAATTGACAACCTCCTGTTGTGGATTTCCTATCTAAGCTAGCACCAGCATAATCACTATCAAAAAAAGCCTTCAAGTCAAATGGTGAATCTCTAGGGTACCAAAGGCCCAATTTAGGATGACCTTTTAAGTATCTAAAGATTCTCTTCACAGCATGAAGATGTGAAGTCTTTGGTGTAACTTGGAACCTTGCACAAGCACAAACAACAAACATTATGTCAGGTCTAGAAGCTATTAGGTACATCAATGATCCAATCATTGATCTGTATAAATGAACATCCACATTTGCAGCTTCTTCATCCTTGAGTAATGCTTTGTTAGTCTCTATAAGAGTCTTGCTGTCTTCACAGTGGCAAAATCAAACTCTTCAAAATATCAGCCACATATTTGTATTGGCTAATGAAGATTCCTTCATCTTTTTGTTTTACCTACAACCCTAAGAAAAAAGTAAGCTCCTCCATAGAACTCATCTAGAATCTCTTATGCATCATTTTTTTCAAACTCAGTACATAAAGACTTTTTAGTAGACCCAAAGATGATGTCATCTACATACACTTGTACTAACAAGATATCACCTTTGTCCTTCTTGATAAACAAAGTCTTGTCTATAGTCCCTCTTCTAAATCCATTTTCCAATAAATAGGTAGATAAGGTCTCATACCAGGCTCTAAGAGCTTGATGTAAACCGTATAAAGCTTTTTCTACCTTATAAACTTTGTTAGGAAACTCTGGATCTTCAAACCCTGGAGGTTGGCAAACATAAACCTCTTCTTTAATTGTGCCATACAAAAATACACTCTTAACATCCATCTGATAAACAATGAAGTTCGTGAATGAGGCATAGGCAAAGAAAAGCCTAATTGATTCAATCCTAGCAACTAGAGCAAAAACTTTATCATAATCTATACCCTCCTCTTGAGTGTAACCCTATGCTACCAGCCATGCCTTATTTCTAACCACAATACCTCTATCATCTTTCTTATTTATGTACACCTATCTAGTACCAATGGCTCTTTTGCCATGTGGTAAATCTATCAAGGTCCAAACCTATTGTAACTTAAATTGCAGAAGCTCTTCCTGCATAGCTTCTATCCAGCTTGGATCTTGTAATGCTTGGATTACCTTTTTGGGCTCTGCTCTTTATAAGAAACATGCAAACAGGTAATTCTAAAAGTCTTTATGGTCGATTCTTTATTGCACAGAACTAAACAAACCATGTACAGTCACACTCTTTGTCATCCTTCTTGTTTGAGGTGCTGAATGTATGTCTCTAATGATTTGTTCAAGTGGATGATCCTTGTGAAGTCTGGTAGTTGGAATAGGACTGACAGGCACAGTTGTAGCCAAATTGTTCATGTCAGCCTCTGCACCAACTTCTCCATCATCATCAGAATAGACAATCTCTTCCAAATTAGGCATATTTGGATCATCTTCACATCCATAAACTATATTCTCATCAACAGCATTATCTTGTATGCTAGCATCATTAACAGTTAAACTAACAGTATTAATATTGTTAGTACTGTTAATACTTTCATCCTGCCCTTGATTAACTCTTTGCTCCTCTGTATTTGGCACCTTATTATCTTCATTCTCTAGATGTTCAACATCCATCTTTTCCTCCTCCCCTGATGGTTTGAACCCAGCATCAGGAGAATCCTTTAAACATTTAGAGAGTGATGGATCAGATGTCAACAATGGTAGCAGTATATATTCTTGATTAGGTACTATCTTTTTCCCAGCTTGACCTGCGTCAATGTTTTCTTTCGTACCTGCATTACCATTAGTTTGATTCCCTGCACCAACTAGCTTATAATTCATAGATTTTGTTAGAGCATATATATCAAAAAGCCAATTAGGTCCATTTCCTGCAATATTAGGTATTTCTTCACTAAACTTGACATGCAGGTTCTCTTCTACTATTCTGGTTCTACTTTTGAAAACCCTGAATGCTTTGCTATTGATAGAGTATCCTACAAAGAACCCTTCATCAGCCTTTTCATTAAACTTACCTAGGTGATCTAAGGTATTAAAAAATAGTAATAGGATACCCAAATGCTCTCATGAAGCTTAAGGTAGGTTTTCTACCTAGAAAAAGTTCATAAGGGGTCTTGTTGTGAGGCTTGATAACTAACACCCTATTTTGAACATAACAAGCAGTATTAACTCCTTTAGCCCAAAAAGTTGTTGGAAATTTTGAATCAGCTAGCATAGTCCTAGCAGCCTGTATTAGTGTTCTATTTTTCCTTTCTGCTACTCCATTTTGTTGTGGAGTCCTAGCAACACTAAATTCTCTCGTAATACCCTTCATTTCACAGAACTGATTCATGACCTTATTCTTGAATTCAGTCCCATTATCACATATAATCACTTTCACCTTAAGGTCTATTAGATTTTCTATGCCAGTTATAAATGTTTTAAGGAATCTGATAGAACTCCTTAGATCGTTTAAGCTCAGATTATTTAGATCTTATATCTAAGATTAATAATAACAATGATAACAATATGCACAGCGGAATTAAATAAAGAACATCAATGTTATTTAAACAAGGTTTTATTACCATACGTTTCCACCAAGCCTCAAATCTATATGATCAGTATAGATCATGTTACCACCTGTAACAGGGATCAAGTTACCTTGACCTTGAGGCTACACCACACAAACTACTATAGACGTCTACATTGATCCAGTGTACACACATATACTTTTTTCTGGATATCTAAAACTATGTCTATGAAACTCTTTATATAGAGAGTCTAAGACTTACAAAGGAAGTTAATGTAAAGATATAAACAAGTAAATCTTTTAAACATTAAGAAATATCTTCTGTTATCTTTATCTTCTTAAGGAGATCTTCCAAAATCTTCATCTTTTGATATCTTTGACCAAATCTTCCATAATTCCTCACCAGCTTGTAGAATTCCAATCTTGACGATTTAGTCCTTATGTTTCATTCTTTTATTATTTTGTCTCATCAAATCTAGAATCCTAACAATCTTCCCCTATTTAATGATGACAAAACAAACAAAGTCGTGTACGAACTTCATCATAAAGCCAAAGCTTCCCTGAAGTTGAGATCATGGATCTCCGTGAATGAAACAAAACTTCCCCTTAAGTAGATTTCCTTTGTACCATGCTATGTCACCGCACATAATAAGCTGCAAATCCTATCTCTTAATATTTTTTCCCCTTTTTGTTAAAATCCAATAGGGGACCTATAAATGTAATCAACTTTGATTTCAACCACTTCAAACCAATATAACACTTCTAATCTTCCAAGCCTTTAAAAATCCGTTAAAATTACCCCGCATTAAGATAATAAGAAAATGAACTTGAGTAGTAGGATACTCACACTAGCAGTAGTAATAATGACTAGCAGGTAGTTGTAAAACCTTCACCACAATAATGGCATGTAAAAGGGTTAAAAAATTTAAACAATAGGCTTCCCCTGAAAAACCCATTGTTATACCATTTCTTGAATCTTCAATTCTGTAACAACTCTATGTAATGTTTAATGATGAAGAAAACTAAGTTATAACGAATGTGCGAAGTTAGAACAACCCAAACTTGTGTCTTATATCTTGTACTATCCACGTGACGTCAAACTTATAAATAAATCTATAAAATATAAGTAGATCGCAACCTCTTGACAAAAATCCTCATCTTCTATGAGACACATACCAAGTGATAGCAAATGTGTGTATTGAGCACTATAAGTTTGTAAATCATACACCTTTGCTAGATTCGTCAAGTCTTCGTCACAACATTGAAAACACAAACAAGTTACCTCCTGCTAAAAGGTATGATAAAACACAAACCTAAATAATTCCACTTCAACTTCAAATAGGTGATAAACAATCTTCTTCGTAACCAATTAAACCAAGAAATACGAGCCTTTTAAACGTTTAAGAACATTTAAAATAATAACCTATTAGCTTCCCCTTAAACGAAGCATCCTGTTCAATTCGATATCCAAACCACGTGTGTTTTCAAAATATCAAACAATACTAGAAGTATAAATTTCATTAAGCCCAAGCAGTATTAACCACTAGGAACAAACCTAGCAGCATAAACTGCTTAAAAATACTCTAGCAGTAAAAACCAACACAACAGTAGTAACTGCCAAATGCTAGCAGTACAAACAACCATACTCTAGCAGTATTAAAATTTACCAATAAACTCCTTTGGTAGTAGCACCACAATGTTGGAAGTAGAAACAAATCACCAGTAATAATGTACCAATAGCAGCCTTAACGAGCAGTACTAACAGCGTGCCTTAGCAGTATTAACATATGAAGGCAACACTAAAAGTATTCGAGCAGTATTAACTATTAATCACCGTTTAAGGATACCTCTTTTTATTCTTTTTCTTCTTTTAAGTATCCAGACGATGCTTTTTAGTGTCACAAAGCTGTCACGAATCCGTTACTAATTTCAGTTCTCCTTCCGCCCATTCTTTTTAGCAACACTTTATCTCTCACTAAACTGTCACAGACCTGTTTACTCATTCCTCCCATATTATTTAGCGACACTTTAAGTGTCACTAATCTGTCACAAATCTGTCGCTATTGGCAGCAATAGTAACGAAAGCTTGGCAGTAGTATATAAGTAACGAGCAATATTAACTTGAAACTATGAGCAGTATTAACCAACGATAGTAATACTAACTTATGTTGCTTCTTTTCAAGCATGTTGATACCGGTTTACCACCTGCTCCTGCTTTATGCGATTCCATAACAGCAACACATACACTATGTTGATCACAAACAATCTGCTACTTCACACGTTTTTACACAAAGCACATAAAATCCATAAACAACAACATCATCATCATGAATCACCACGAAGCAGCCATAACCACAATCTGCCATCATCCAAATCTTGTTACCACTGCTGTGATAACTCGAACATCATCAGACTTAATACACATAAAGTATTCATAACCAAAAACGAACCTATTCAGCAACCAATCAATCCAAAAGCGATGAGAACATTAGGGTTTCATAATCGCATTAAAGTGCAGCCTATCCAATGTTCAAACAGAATAACCTGCTGCTCCTTCTTGATTCATCACTCCTGTTGTTGACGCCTAACATACATCTTTTTCATAAAACCATGAGTTTGATGATGCTTCTTTGTTACTATCTGCTTCAGTGAAATACTACTCTTTTGCGGCGCAATCGATCAATTTATTATCACAGGTTCTTATTATGCTTCATTAATTAGAACATCTTTCACTAAAATAATATTTCTCCCTCCCCCTACATTATATTATCTTAGGACAGTATGAAAGATCTTTGTATTCTCCTAGATTTATTTTTTCATGGAAAAACATTGCAATCATACTGACTTATTTCTCATAATGCGGATAAACACTTAAAGTTAGGGTTTTCGATCCTACTCACTGAACATCAGATTTAAACTTGAGTGTAGTCGTTTGATTCAATCACCAAGAAACTTTGCTTATTATATCCTTCTTGTCATGGCCGCTACTTCTTGATTGATTTTGTTTTGAGTTCACATTGTCTTTTGATTGAACTTAGCTGTATTAATTGAAGTCCTCACCTTCCTCTTTTGTCAATGTTTCTTGGATAAACTTACATAAGCAATAATCTTGGTGTCATGTGTTATGCATCCCTACTAGGGTTCATCATCAATCAAACAATCAACTCACCAAAGCTGGTAGAAACAAAAACATTATCGATCACTATTAGAATGTTGTGATACCTCGACTAATAATAAACCCTAACTTAGGGTTACACATAACATCATTTTTAGTGTAACACAACATTGATATCAAAATAAGAAAAACTTGTTGCCCTTCCCTTGATGTCGTTTATACACAAAAACATGCTTTCTATTTTGATTATAATTAGGGTTTGACAAACCCTAATGTTGCCAAATGTGACTAATACCCAAAATAGAAAACTTGTACCTTCTTTTCTTCATAAACTCGACATCAAACACACCTTGTAGATCCTAGATCAAGAGCCCCATGGCTCTAATACCAATTGTGGAGTCTGATAGAACTCCTTAGATCATTTAAGCTTGGATTGTTTAGATCTTATATCTAGGATTAACAATAACAATGATAACAATATGCACAACGGAATTAAATAAGGAACATCAATGTTATCTGAACAAGGTTTTATTACCATACGTTTCCACCAAGCCTCAAATCTATATGATCAGTATAGATTGTGTTACCACCTGTAATAGGGATCAAGTTACCTTGACCTTGAGGCTACACCACACAAACTACTATAGACGTCTACATTGATCCAGTGTACACACACAAGTTTTTCTGGATATCTAAAACTATGTCTATGAAACTCTTTATATAGAGAGTCCAAGACTTACAAAGGAAGTTAACATAAAGATCTAAATAAGTAAATCTTTTAAACATTAAAAAAAATCTTCTATTATCTTTATCTTCTTAAGGAGATCTTCCAGAATCTTCATCTTTTGATATCTTTGACTAAATCTTCCATAATTCTCCACCAGCTTGTAGAATTCCAATCTTGACTATTTAGTCCTTATGTTTCATTCTTTTATTTATTTTGTCTCATCAAATCAAGAATCCCAACAGGAATTCTGTCACGAGAATGGAACACACATACCATTGTATGGAGGAACAAGCTGAGATAGATACATTAAGCTTGGATAATCTTTACAACAACCTGAAGATCTATAAACCAGAGGTCAAAGGAACATCAAGCTTAAGCACAAACATACGAAATGTAGCCTTTGTGTCCTCAAACAGCATCAGCAGTACAAATGGAGCAGTTAATACTGCTCATGATGCAACAACTGCTAGCACTTAAGCTACTACTTTTAATTCAACAACAATTGACAACTTGAGTGATGCTGTCATTTGTTCTTTCTTTGCAAGTCAACCAAACAGTCCACAACTTGACAATGAGGACTTGCAACAAAATCATCCTGGTGATTTAGAAGAGATGGATTTAAGGTGGCAGATGGCTATGCTAACAATAAGGGCAAGGAGATTCTTGAATAACACTGGAAGGAAGTTTTCTATTAATGGTACTGAGACCATTGGGTTTAATAAGTCCAAAGTGGAGTGTTACAACTGCCACAAAAGGGGACACTTTGCAAGGGAGTGCAGGGCTCCAAGGAACCAAGAAAATAGGAACAAGGAAGGTACAAGAAAAAGTGTGCCAGTGGAGCAACAAACTACTTCCAATGCTTGATCTCAGTGATGGCCTTGGTGATTATTGATTGGATTGAACACAAGCAGAAGAAAGGCAGCTATACTAACTTCTTGCACTCATGGTTAGCACTTCTACACAGCATTCTAACTACACAGGTATCACTGATTCAAATTGTTCAATCACGTGTATTTTGGAAGATATTAAATTCTTATAGAACAAAATGAACAATTGTTAAAAGACTTAAGGACATCTAAGTTAAATGATATTGCTTATAAAATAGGTTTAGAGTTTGTAGAAGCAAGACTTCTAGTTTATAAGAAAAATGAGACTGTTTTTGAGGAAGATATCAAACTCTTAAAACATAAGATTTATTAAAAGAATACCATTATAGACTTTATGTAGATATAGTTTAGCATTTGGCTCAAAACAACAAAAAGATGACAAATTCAGACAACATAAGAAAATTTTGAGAATTCATCTAAAATTTTAAGCAGACTACTAGATTGTCAGATAGTTGATAAGTGCAAAACAGGTTTAGGTTATAATGTTGTTCCACCTCTCTATACAGGAAACTTTATGTAACAACTCATATTTTCACACCTTTTTACATCAATGAACATCTGATTATTTATTTTAAACTTTTATGCGTTCACTTTAAATTTCCAACGTTTAGCTAAATCGCGTAAACTAAAAACCAACATTCAACGTAAACGGACATCCAACAATTATAAGTTTACGTCAAACACACAAAATGTTACAGAATTACATTTAGAGTGATAATTATAACTCATTTCCGTATCTTTTATATTTATTAGCACGTAAAGTGTTTCATCCAAACGTTTTGCGGCAATAAAATAACATAATAGAACATAGAGGGGAAAACTTCAATTAGGGAAAAATCCTACAACAGAATACCTACCGTCCACGACACAAAGCACACGTTCCACCACATCTCCTTCCTTCCCATATACACACCGGCACCTCCCCGTCCCGCCAACTCTCCCACATATCAGGACACCCACCCTGTAACCGCACCCCCCACAACTCACCGCACACACCCAATCACTCAACTATTTATACCCAAACCGTTACAAATTAACACCAAAAATCTCTAACACAACATACATGTGAGGCCAGATATAGGAGGCGACTACAAAGAGAACATAACATTACAAATGCCAACCAACAGTTTGTACCAGAGAACACTCAACACACTTTAAGATTCATTGACTTAGTGTTCTTTGCTTATTTCTTCCCTTGATTTCCTCATCCTGTTACCACAATGCAAGTGTATAATGCACCTAGACATAAAAGACCCAAATTGACTACTTGAGTGTATAAGGCAAGCACCTAGATATAAAAACACACACAACACTCATTTGCTTAAGTGAAAACAACACTCATCTATCTTTTTCTCTCACAAACCCATGACCAACATCAAAAACACACAAATAATTCACCCAATTCTATTTACCACATTTCCAAGTATTCCTACATCATATCTAATGTATACCAAGAAGGTTTGAAGACTTGGATATTACAGAGTTTACAAAGCGTTCAAACAAGACAGTTGAAGATTATGGTCTCTTGAAAGTTAGAGGTTTCTAAAGTATTGGAACTTGGGTTTATCATCAAATAGGAGTTTGAGATCGATTGCGTTCAATCATCCTACATTATATTAAGGTTATCTGAAAACCCTAAACTCTTTACATTTGTGATTTTATGTGTTTATAATGTGTATATACTTAATCACCATCTAGGAAACTTATTAACTTGTAAAATGCATTTTTACACTTGGATATGGATTATGGTACTATCTTTTACATATGCATACATAAGGAATATTAATATTAAGTGGGAATGGAAGTAAATAAGTATTGTACAAGTGAGGTTTATGTATAAAAATAATAATTTATAACTAGTTACATTAAAAGTGTACTTATTAAAAGTTTAACGAACAAATAAGTATGTAGACTTGTAGAATCTTCAGTGATTCTTAGACAATATTTGGGCAACTGGATATACTAGAGCACCTAAGTATGTAAGACATGTGGTCTAAACATGGTAAAGAGACTTGTAAACAAAGGTCACTAAACGTCTAAAAAAGTTACAAAAAACAAGTTTTATAAACACATTTCAATGTAAAAACTTAAATGCAGTTTACCTGATCAAATATCGAAAAATAAAGTTTTCATCTTTATATTACTTTAATTCAAATCACTACATGTTACACAAGGATGTTAGGCATATAAGGAACTTGAGAAAAAGCCGAGTTAATAAACGTAGGAGATACGGCATTTCAGCAAGTTATTACGAATAATAAACGCTTTTATAAAAGAAATTTTATAAAAAACTTTTTAACATTTCACAACCTCTATATAACATATGGTTATTTTTTCATTAAGAAATATGTATTTTAGGTTTCCAGGAAATATCATAAGGATCCGTAATTTTTTTCGATCAAATAACGAAGGATCTTAATGAATTTAGACAAGTTTACACAACTTATAAAAATACTCTTCATATAAAAATAATTATTATAAACAGTTAACTGTTCCACATTAGGGATATTTTATTTTTTGATAATACATCATAAAGATAGAACTTTAATTTACGCAAGACGTGCTCAGAATGAATCAACTAAATTCGAAGCTAAAACAGAAATAAGAATACGATATTTACAGGGTTACGATTGATTAATATTTATAAAATAAATTTATAAAAGATCCCGATGAACTGTAAAAAAGTTCTGTTCATAATCGAGGAATATAAATATCAAAAATGTAATATTTTGGATAATACGAAAACGTGGGAACCCATAAAGAAAGATTTGCAAAATGGACTTAAAACGAGGAAGATACGCACTATTTTATACATATATACAATTATCTACGACATGAATAGTGCGTTGGTGTCGTAGTTTAATAAAACAAAATTTGCGAAACATTTATAAGAATCACTAAAAAAAAAAAAAAAAAATAAAATAATGAAATAAAAATTAAAGTAAAAAACAGACAACACTACCAACCCTAAACCCCACTACCCGCAGTACTCCCCACGACACCCTCTCCTTCCCACCGCCGTCGCCCTTCCTCCCCGCTACCACGGCCTACGACGAACACCCCCAACCTAACTCCCGCAGCACCTCACCCCCCCACACCCCATCCCATCCCCACGCGCCATACACTATCTCTCCCCAGCGCGGGGGGGCGCGCACACAAACACCCGAGGAGAGAGAGAGAGGGGCGGGGGGCCCAAACACCCTCAACAAAAACCCCGGCGAATAGAAACTATACAACGAATTAAAACTAGTACAAATACATATAATTATTTATCATAACTGCGAATTTAAATACATATTTCTCAACACAATTAGATGGCGAATGTAGCCTATATAGAATCTATATATGTGTAGATATTCAACAGTACTTATACTTCATAAATGGCAATATTTTAATTAGGTTGCCTTCCGGTCATACGCAGACGTATAAACTCATAATTGTTATCCCATTTACCGTCCATTCCACTTCGAGTGAGACTATATAGCCTCACGTTACTTGTTTTACATATAACTTTAACAACTTTTGGGGTGAGGAACATGCTTGTATACCAATTCATTTACATACTTGTTTGAATTCATTACATGGCAATATTATAACTTCGTTTTACAAACTGATCAACATACCAATTACCTTATTTACTGGGACGAAATACATTGCTTGTTTTTAAGACCTTATTTTTGAAAACAGGGACATTACTTTACTTTTTCTAACACCAAAATGATTACGATTAGCTAAGCGGATTGAAACTTTGAATTACTCGGGAAGGTAAGCCAGCAGAATTTTATGAAATACAGATCTATTCGGGTGGTGACAGCCCCCGTTCTGGTGATAGCTATCACCGGGAAAAACAGAACGTTTAATAGCATGTCGGAAGCACAAACATTTACAGAAGCAGAACCACATTACGATGCCGTTGAATAAAGTGGCATTATATGAGACTACGCAAGCAGTTACTGAACTTAGATACAACGTAATAATTGTTTTATACACACTTAAAATATTTACGTTGCTCTTTTGAAAAGTGGCAAATACATAGCGAGTGAACACATGGTGGTACGCAACCAGACTATATACTTTTTTGACTATCTTAGGAGGGATTGTAATTGGCATGCATAACTTTACAACTCTTTAAATTTCTAACTTTCATACATACATTTTGGGAAAACAATTAAGGATTTGAAACGTCATAAGCATACTTTACAGACTCCTTTGATTTCTAACATATCATACATACATTTAGGGATACATTAGGATTAGAAAATGGTCATACTCAATACTTTAACAAAAACTTTGGTTCAACACTTTTATACTTACAAAAACCCTATGAACTCACCAACTTATCAGTTTGAACTTTTTAAATCATGTTTTTCATAGGTGAATTCAGATGCATTGACTTATGGATTTATGTACATTGGAGTCTAAATATTTAAAGTTTCCTTTTGAAACTACACATTAGATGTCGTTCTCTCTATGTCTTCAGAGTGCATAGGTATTATAAGTAAACGCTCTATCAGGAAACATATTTCGTTGCGTCGACTCAATTTTTAGAGGGAGGTACAACATTTGGTAATTAGAGCAAAAGGTTATAGAGAACTAGGTTGCATTTTTTACAAGATTATAACCAATTTTTAACAACATTGCATACAATACGAAAAGGGTTTTAAACAAACAAACACATACACACACGTTGTTGCATTAGTTGGTCCATACTAGATCACTTAACACTATACAATATAAACCGATTTATAACATATAAGTACGTAACAATTACTGTGAGGTATCGGTCTTGCTTATATATACATAAGAAGATGTTTACTTCTTTCCATACATAATCTACTAATACATTTTAACAAGGGTTATTTATATAAATATTAAAACATTTACTTAAGGAAAGGTAGTACTAAATAGCTCGTAGGAGGTTCCTAAACATTATCAAACATTACTTTACCTTACACGATACCATCATTTATTTATGCCATGAGGCATTTCATTTCGCCGTGTCACGTATCCATTCATGCAATGAGTGCATATTCATCTTTACCATACACCATCTTACATCACGTTTATCATCCATACTGCACGCATCTTGCATGGTTTAATATAAAGATGAACTCTATATAAACTCTTTGCTCAGTGCAGTTCTGGATGCAACCCACTTCACCCGTCTCTGCTGATATCACCTCTGAGGAGAGATTTCAGAGATGCTATAACACTTCGTATTATGATGTTGTCCACACCAGTAGTTCCCCTTCGCTGCAGTTGCTTTTCCTGCCAGGACTATTGATTGCGATACTAGCCGTTCAATAGAGGGAGGCTATTCGAAGGCATTACATCGATTATTTGCAAAGGGGTGCCCATCGAAGGCGACAGGAATGAGTACATTGGGTTCAGGATGGGTATGGCTAAATCAGAGAATGCTTCCTCTGCGTGGTAGGATTAGGACCATCAGAGCTATCAAAGATGGTTACTCGTAACTAAGAAAGGAGACTCGTAGGGAGGTGGAGCGACAAATTGGACATTCAGTTCAGAGCCCACGGCACAGGACCGAGACGAACATTAGGAAGCTCAGGAGATTAGTTTTACTAGTCAGCTCGGACGCACCCATAGGCACCTAATATTTAGGCTTAATGTTATTAGCATGTATTGGAAGTTGTCACAGTATCAAGAAAACACTGTAGTATCATTAGAGGGAAAAACAACGAAACCAACTATCTATCAAATCATCGTATTATGAAAATTTCATAAATTTTGCTTTAATTTCTTAATCATTTATGCAAGTCACTCTCACAAATATCATGAAATCATAACGCTATTTTGACAAAAATAAGCAATGCATCGCAGCGTTACGCCTCAAATTATACATGGCCCTAATCAACTATGTATAATATCACAGAGAAAGATAGCATGCTGTGCTAAGAGTAGTCACTCTAAAACTTCTTGTCAAGAAAACAATTTTCTACTTATATCAAGTTTTGTGTGTGTATTATAAAACGTATTCGTCATGAGGAACCAAACTAATAATCATAATAACTAAGTAAACTCTTGCACCATCTTACAATAAAGTCGACATCGTCTTACACCAAATCTTAAGGCAAGAAAGGGTGAAAGAAAAAATAAATAATATAATAAAAAAAAAAAATGAAAAAATAATAAAAATTAAAAAACAAAGATCTTCCAAACCCCAAGAGACACCAAACGCAAACGGGGGGGGGGGGGGGAAACCCGCATGAATAATAAAAAACCGTGAGAACACGGGAAATGATAAAATCTAAAAACGTAGCCCGTCTAAACACAAGACACCCCCCTACTAGCCACAACCCACACACCCTCCCGTCACCTACCACCTCCACCTCCCCCCACCCTCTACAGCCCTACACCTTACCACACACACACAACACTTCCGAGACTCAACCACCCAACCATCCAACAGCTCCACCCACCTCCAACGCTCACACACCTCCTCCCCCTCACCACCACCGCCCCACTTCCCCCCCCACCGCCACGCACCATCTACCCACGCCTAACCCTCCCCCTCTCCCTACAAACCCCCGCCGTACCCTACATACACCTCCCACGCCCAACACCGCCCCTCTCCTTCCTCAACCACCACCCACACCCACTTATCCTGCGCACTCACCGCCTCACATCCAAACACCCGATCCCCATCTACCCCCCCCCTACAACACCCCCCCTTTCCTCATAAATATCAAACCCTCCCCCCCAAACCCCTCCCGCGCCTACCTCACCGACCCTGCCCTCCCACACACCCATCCCTTACCCCGCGGCCCCACCCCCATCCTCTCACTCGCTCCCATACTTCCCCCAATCCACCCCCCCCTCGCCCATCTATCGTCCAGGTAGGAGGACTCCCCACCGTACTCCACCCGTCCCCCGCCCCCTAACCAACCACCCACTACGACACAAAAGTCCACCTGACCCTCCTAGGACCACCCCCAGCGGCAAGTTCAGCGTCACCAAGCAAATTGAGACCCAGTACCAAGGAAATTCTACATCACAATACGCAATATGACTTAGCACATAATAGGGAGGATATAAGACGACATTTACAACCTCTTCATCAGACACTATTCCAAGAAGGACACCGGGGGGGTGGGGGGCCTCGCCTCCAGTAACCCAAATAACCAGTACGCAGATTCTTATCAACCATGATGATACTACATAACAACTATGTAACAACTCACATTTTCACACCTTTTTACATCAATGAACATCCGATTATTTATTTTAAACTTTTACGCGTTCACTTTAAATTTCCAACGTTTAGCTAAATCGCGTAAACTAAAAACCAACATTCAACGTAAACGGACATCCAACAATTATAAGTTTACGTCAAACAAGTGTTATATAATTATTTGGAGGATAATTATTAACTTTCCATATTTTATTTTTATTAGTCACGTAAAGTGTTTACGTTTCGTAATAAAATACATTTAGGCATACCCGGAACCACCAAAACTTATCTATGCTTCAACAAATATCCATTTTTATACCCAATACTCAAAAATTACAAAAATCTCTTATGTACATACATGTGTGGCCGGATATAGGGTAGAATACAAGAGAAAATATCTCAAAATGTCAACCAAAGTCTTGTACAAGATAACACTCATCACACTTAAGTTCATGACTAGTGTTTTTGCTTATTTCTTCCTTGATTTCCTCTCTTTGCCCAAGAAAGTGTATAATGCACCTAGATATAATACCAACTAGCTACTTGGAGTATATAAGGCAAGCAACTAGATATAAAAACACACAACACTAATTTGCTTAAGTGAAAACAACACTCATCTCTCTTTTTCTCTCCCAAACCCACAGCCAACATCAAAAGCACACAAATAATTCACACAATTTTATTTACCACACTTCCAAGTATTCCTACATCATATCTAAGGTATACCAAGAAGGTTTGAAGGCTTGGTTTAGAGTTTATAAGGGTTAAATAAGAAAGGTTTAAGATTAGGGTTTTCTTGAAAGTTAAGGTTTTCTAAGTATTGGAAGCTTGGGTTTATATTCTAACCTAAGGTTTAGATCATATTGTTCATCATCCTACATCATATTAAGGTAATCTAAAAACTCTAAACTCTTTACATTTGTGATTTTATGTGTATATAATGTTTATATAGTTAATCACCATCTAGGAAACTTATTAACTTGTAAAATGGATTTTTACACTTGAATATGATTTGGTATACTTTTACATATGTTATGTGGATATTAATATCATGTGAGAATAGAAGTATAAGTATTGTACAAGTGTGGTTTATGTATAAAAAGTATATATAAACTAGATACCTTAAAAGTGTACTTATTAAAGTTTATGAACAAATAAGTATGTAGACTTGTAGATCTTGTGATTCTTGAATAATATTTAGACAAATGATGGACTAAGGACCTTAAGTATGTAATACATGTGGTATAATACATGGCAGATGACTTGTAACAAAGCTACTAAACTAAAAAGTTACAAAAACAAGTTTTAAACGCATTTCATGTAAAAATCTTAAAGGGTCTGATCAAATTCGAAAAATAAAGTGTTCATTTTATATTTTTATCAAATACTACATGTTACAAGGATCATAGGCATATAAGGAACTTGAAAAACCGAGTTATAACGAAAGAGATACGACATTTGCAAGTTATACGATAATAAACGCTTTTATAAAAGAAATTTTATAAAAACTATTTACATTTCACCTCTGATATATACATATGGTTATTTTTCACAGAAATTATGTATTTTTAGGATTCCAAAACATTAAGAATCGTAATTTTTCGATCAATAACGAAGGAGTTATGAATTTCACAAGTTTACAATAACAAATAATTTTATAATAGTTACTGTTCACATTAGGTATTTTATTTTTAAAAATATCATAATTAGATAGAACTTTTAGTTACGAAGACGTGCTCGATAGAATCACTAAAATCGGAGCTAAAACGAATAAGATACGACATTTACGGGTTCACGATGATTAAGTTTATAAAAATAAATTTATAAAAGTCCATGAACAGTAAAAAGTAATATTCATCAAAGGACTAAAAATATTAAAATATAATATCTTGATATACGAAAACGTGGACGTAAAGAACGTGCAAAACAGACTTAAAACGAGGAAGATACGCACTATTTTATACATATACACTATTTCCTGACATGAATAGTGTTGGTTCGTGTTTAATAAAAAAAATTGCGAAATATTTTAGAATCACTTAAATAATATTTATACATGTTTTAAACTTTATAAATATTATTTTATCAAATGCGATTTAAATATTATTTCTCAAATACAATTAGATGATGATATAGCTATATAGAATTATATATGGTGTTAGATATTCAAAGTACTTAGTACTCATACGGCCTATAATTAATTAGGTTGCCTTAGGTCATACGCGAGACGTATACACTCATTTGGTATCCATTTACCGTCCATTCACTCGAGGTGAGTTTATAGCCCCACGTTTTACTTGTTTTACATATACTTTACAACTTTTA
>BQNB010130904.1:2514-18863 GCA_026074375.1 Tanacetum coccineum
TGGTAGGTTTGAACATTCTTACCATGTTACTTATATCCTCATTCAATACTGACAGAAAACAACTCAAAGCATATTTAGGTGGTAATTGCAATCTACTCAAAATACAATCAATTTTATCATCCATTAACTCAGCCGTGGGATCATCATAAGGTGCCCCAAACCGACTAGTAATGTCCTTCACATATTGTTTCCAACTAGGTGTGACTTGTTTCTTGTTAGTCATGTAACCTTGGTGCCACTGTAAAGCCTTACCCTCTAAATGCAAAATCGCCAAAGGTAACTTAGTATTTTCCTTAACCTTATCCAAAATAAAAAATTGTTCAACCTTAAGCAACCATCCTTGAATATCATCACCACAAAACCTTGGAAATTCAATTTTTGTTAAACGAGATGAATATTGATGTGTATTACCAATCAGATCTACATCCTGAATCTTCTAACTTATCATCTTCATCTGATTGACCATCAATATCATCTATCTTAGTTCTACCCCTTTTCATGAAATTTGTTAACTGAGTAGATAACCCCAATACCATATCACTTACTATATCTATTGATTGAGCATTACTTTCAATACGACTACCATAATCACCTAAAACAGTATGAATCATTACCTCGCTTCCATTTGGTAGTGGTTGATTAGTGTCACCCGAATTATTCATCGACGAATCTCCACCATCTAACACAACTCCCCCGTTACCTCCCGTTCGTTTTGCCGTCATACTTCTAGTGATAGCTATGTTCTGACAACCAAACAGTCTAAGGATGGACTGGCTCTGGTACTAGTGATACAAATTAAAACTGAATCAAGGTCGGATAGGGTATCCAATGATAATCCTACACCAATCACAAGGGAAACTAATGATAAGAATAGCTTCCGATAATGAAGGTTATAACAAATGGAACAGTGAAAATAAGAGAGAGGATAATAGGTTGTGAATTCATTGATTTCATTTCTTTGATTACATGTATATAAATCTTTTATAAATCTCCATAATCTTTTATAAATCTCCTGTAGTACCCCGTGAGTCCCAAGAAACCCCTAAGTTGCTTTAAAGTAACTGGACTAGGCCATTCAACAATTGCTTTTATCTTCATAGGGCCAGTTGCCACTCCTGAATCAGAAATTACATGTCTTAGATATTCTATCTGTGTGACTCCAAAAGCACATTTACTCAATTTAGCAAAAAGTAAGTGAGTGCTTAAAGTTTGAAAGACCAAGCTAAGATGTTGTAGGTGAGCAGACCAAGTGGGACTATATACCAAGATGTCATCAAAAAATACTAGAACAAATTTTCTTAAGTATGGCTCAAAAATGGTATTCATCAAGTTCTGGAATGTGGATGGGGCATTAGTAAGCCCAGAGGGCATCACCAAAAATTCATAATGCCCACAATGGGTTCTAAAAGCTGTTTTATGAGTATCTCCTATTAGCATTCTTATCTGGTAATAACCATATTTCAAATCAATTTTTGAAAAAAAATTTGTCCCATAAAGCTCTTCTAACAATTTGTCAACCAAATATATTAGAAATAATTGTGGACTTATTGAGTGATCTATAGTCAATACTGTTGAAGTTTGAATTAATTCTCATGTATTTTGAAGTCTGAATAAGTCCAAGTAGAATAAGTATTATTTGGCTAGTCTTATGCCACTAGAATGAGTCTATGTTTGTTGAGTTTTTTTAGGCCCACTAGTATTACTTCTTCTAAGTTCCGTTACATTGTAAGCCTATTTAAAGGCCTTTCATCTTTGAAAAAAAGCATCTGCAGAATCTTATTTTTCCTCTTTATAGTCATTGTTTTGTCAAATATCCAACAAATTTGGTATCGGAGCCTGGTTCCTTCTAAATTGGGCGTTTTCAATGGCAACAAATGCAAGACGCATCAATGTGTCCCAACCACAAATTCCCGTTTTCAAAGGAGAGTCCTATGAATTCTGGAGCATCAAGATGAAGACTCTATTCATATCTCAAGATCTATGGGATCATATAGATATTGTCATATTTAAATACTAACAAAATTAGGGGTGTGTATTCATTGTGTGATTTTTATTTATTTTTAGTTGAGTTTGGGTACTGGAAATAAGAAAGAAACGTTTTATAGGTTCAAGTTAATTTGGGTTTGGTTAAGTCGGGTTGAGCCCAAAAATATCATATACGACCACAACTCTATTTAGATTTCGGGTTAGTTGAGATCATGTCAATTCGGGTCGGGTTCACTCGAGTAGGGTACATTTGAGTTCGGGTCAACCGTATATGAGTAAAAAGATTTAAAAATTGGCTACTTTTATAAGTTTACATAGATAATTTATAATTAAGTATTATATTAGAAAAAACTTTTATTCAAGTCGACCGGGTCTTGTTTTATTCATTGGATATGCTAAGAATAGCAGTGCTTATCGTTTCATTGTACATGACTTGAAAAACCAGATATACAAAAGAATCAAGGAATGCTTCCTTCTTTGAAAATATATTTCCTTGTTTAACGAAGGAAACTGGAAGCTCATCTAGAATTGATGACGAAGTTATCCAAGATAAGAGACAACGAGCTGATAATGATCTCTAAAATGAGAGACTAGATCAACTCGATGAAGAAGAGGTTTAACCGAGAAGAAGCAAAAGGGCAAGAATGGAGAAATCGTTTGGACCCGATTTTGTTTCTTTTATGGTAGAAAATGAACCCACTTCTTATCGAGAAGTGGTAACTTCCTCAGAAGGGCTTCGATGGAAAGAAGCCATTAAAAGTGAAATAGATTCTATTTTACAAAATCATACTTGGGAGCTCGTTGATTTACCTTCTAGTTGTAAACAACTAGGCTATAAATGGATCTTAAAGAAGATGATGAAAGCCGATGGCACCATTGAAAAGTACGAAGCAAGACCGGTAATCAAAGGATTTAGACAACGCGAAGGTCTAGATTACTTTGATACGTATTCGCCTATTACGTGAATAACCTCAATTAGAATGATACTTGCTATTGTCGTATTAAGAAATTTAAAAGTTCACCAAATGGATGTGAAAATGGCATTTCTAAACGGAGATTTAGCGAGAAAAGTTTGTAGGCTTGTTAAGTCATTACAAGGCTTAAAACAAGCTCCCAAACAACGGCATCAAAAATTGGACCACATCAGGTTAGGTAGTGGATTCAAAATTAATGAATGCGACAAGTGTGTTTATGTAAAAGACACAAATAGTGGATATGTAAACTTGTGTTTATGTGTTGATGATATGCTTATCAATGGTAGTAACGACAAGATTATCAGATTTACTAAAGACATGTTGCAATGAAAGTTTGACATGAAAGATATGGGTTTGCCTGATGTGATCCTTGGAATAAAGATAATACAAACTCAGGATGGACTTGTGTTAAGTCAAGCACATTACGTGGATAAAAATTTTAATACTCATAATACAGGGGATTCCGGCCTAGCTAGAATTCCAATTGACACCAACATGTATCTATCTAAAAATAGAGGCGTCGGTGTTGCCCAATTAGAGTATTCAAGAATAATTGGCATGTTAATGTATTTAATGAGAGGTACCCAACTTGACTTAGCATATAGGTATACTAGTAATCCATGTGATGCACATTGGAAAGTTATTACTATGGTACTTCATTATTTGAGATACAATCGTGATTAAGGGCTGCACTATGATAGATATCTTGCTGTTATCGAAGGATACAGTGATGCCAATTGGATATCTGACATGAAGGATTCTAGATCGACTAGTGGATATGTATTTACACTAGGAGGGGCCACTATATCTTGGAAGTCTTCCAAGCAAACTGTTATAGCTAAGTCCATGATGGAATCAGAATTTATTGCGTTTATATAAATTCATAGAAGAGGCGGAATGGCTACGTCAATTCATAAAGGACATACCAAGGTGGCTTAAACCGGTAATGGCCATTGTTAATATTGTGATAGTCAATCGGCAATTGGCGGAGCTCATAGCATAATGTATAATGGAAAGTCCCCACATATCCGTCGTCTACATAATTTGATTTGACAACTACTCTCAACAGGAGTTATCTTAATTGACTATGTGAAGTCAAAGGATAACATCGCGAATCCACTTACGAAAGGCTTAAGCAAAGAGTTAGTTAGTAAGTCGTCTAAAGGAATAGGAATAAATCCCTTAAAGGAATGAGTTTCTATGAAGGAAAACATAACCCAATTGACTGGAGATCCCAAGATATTGGTTCAATAGAACAATCTAATCATAGAAATATAGGGGAAGTCATGTTAATGTGGGGGAGTTACTTAAATTGTAACTTCCTAGTCCATTCCTATAACAATGTGACTCGTTGAAAGGTTAAACATATGACTTTAATGATTCAAGATGAAATCTGAAAGTATATATTTTTAATGATTCAAGATGAAATCACCTATGTGAGAGAGAAGTGGGGTCGCTTCGAAGGGAAATGTGGGGGCGCATTTCCTAATAGCTCTTGCAGAACCAGGCAAGTGTTCATGACCATAACGAACACGACTATGAGGACCTGACAAGGTCAGGGGGGGTCTTGTATGAAGCGTAATGTCGTCTGCGTAAACAAATATCGAGTTCAAGGACATCGCGTCTACTAAAATCTAGAAGACTAAGTGCATCTCACAAGGGAAGGTTCAAAGGATCACACCTACCTATCATATGTAGGAATTAACAGTAAAAATTTCGCTGAAACTTTCATGTGTTTTTTACCGATCTCCTTCATGTTGGGGATTCTTAGAAAACTAGTTTCTGCAAAATTACTTTTTGAATATTTTGGACATTATTTAATTAATGTAAATGTTATATATATATATATATTGATATTAATTAGTAGTTTTTCATACTCCTTGAAGAGAGCTTCGCAACAAGCGAAGGTATGTCCAAAACGGAGTTATTATGAATGAGATATCGTGTCTCAAAGTGGGACACTTGAAACACAAATTTTGGGAAAATTATCTATCCCACATCGCCTAGTGAAGGAAGTGTGGTGATGTTTTTAAAGGATTCTTGGTATTGGCTATTAAATTCCGTTGGTTGGTTAAGGGGAGGGTGCAGATTTCAGGATTTCTAGGCCAAAATGGGTTCAAAGCTTGTGAATAAGTTATTTCGGGATTTCTGGGCCAAAATGGCTTCCAAGCTTGTGAAGAAGTTATTTCAGGATTTCTGGGCCAAAATGGGTTCCAAGCTTGTGAATAAGTTAAACTTAATCGGTTTAACTAAATGGAAGATATTAGGATCGGGTTAAATTTATGAGTTATTCTATCTTGGCGTCCAAGACAAGTTTTCACTATAAATCAAACCCATTCTCATTCAGTTTTAATAATCCAAAAACGAAGCTCTTCTGCTACCGATTTCCAACATCCTTCAATCAGAAACACACAAGGCAGTGCATCTGCTTTGGCCGTTGTACCCTGCGAAACAGACAACATCCTTCGATCAGAAACACACAAGGCAGTACATTTGGTCGTTATACCCTGAGAAACAGACGACGAATCTGTTTTAAGGGAATCATGTTAAACACGAGCCTCGTGCCTTGACGTTTATTGCTTTCTTTTGCTTTGGCCGTTGTACCCTGAGAAACAGACGACGAATCTGTTTTAAGGGAATCGTGTAAAACACGAGCCTCGTGCCTTGACGTTTATTGCTTTCTTTTAATTTTCGTTATATATAGTGTTTGTTTTCTGCTTCTACCCATTCTGTCTGTTATTTAACGTTATGTCATTTACTTTCTGTTAATTTACTTATTTATTGTAATATGGTTTTATATTAACAAAAGTGTTACAGTTTTCTTACATTTCTTTCTTATATAAACCATTCATTTACTGTAACGGCGTTGAAGTTACTTACCTTTATATATATGCCTATTCAACTAATACTAAAATCATATCTCTATACTATTTTATAAAGAATTTAGGACATTTTATTTTTACAAAGTCTTAAAATTCAGAATTTTAATCTTACTTGTTATAAAGTATAAGGATATGCAATCTTGACTATTCATCTCATTTTAAATAACCATATCTTAAGGCGGTATGTGTCACTTATTAAATAAAAAACCACATTTATTTGTAAATTAAAATATCTTTATCTATTTATTTTTTTATGATTTAATTTCACCGTATCTTCTAAAATTTTGTGCTTTTTGCTTCAACATCCATTTTCATATATTTTTATGAACTTTTAGTTTTTTTTATTTTTAGTGCCGCCAAAACCGTTGCTTAGTGCGAGTACCATTCGAGTCTCATATGATAGTCCTAACTACTATCCCCATTAACCAAATCAGAAGACACCCCTGTAACAAAGAGTTATTATAATCAATGGACTCCTCATTCGAAATCCATACAAAATAAAAAAAAACTGCACTTTGTCAATAAAAATCTTCACAGTAAATTTTTTAACGTGGCAATATAAACTAACGACCACAAGCTCATTGAGGTATATTATTAAACACGGTAAATATAATGTTTATCTTTATAAACCATTCCAACATAAACAAGAAGCCATGTTTGACAAACTTGCAGCCATTGAATCCCTATCCAGTTGACCAAAGGACCAACTAAACATGCACCATTTAAAAACACTTAAATATTAATGGGTCCAATCAGGTTGTTAGTTTGTTTGTTTTATCTCTGAGTGGTTAAATGGGTTGGGATACCAGAGTTAACTGAAAATGAAAAAGACACATGTCTGATGGGTCGCATAGAGAGTTCTATATAGGGTTTTATAGTTACATTTTCGTGGTTTGCTTGGTAGCGGGAGCCGTAGGTTGAGCTTTGTGGAATATCTGTGGTAGTGATAATAAGTATGAAATTATACAAAGAAGTAACAAACTATATCTGATAGTAGTTTTTATAGAACCCTTTAAGGATGACAAAGAAGGTACATAATAATGTCAAGTGAAACAACAACTAAATACCTAAACCAATAACAGTTGCATCGAAGAAATTATTGGGAAGGTTCATATTCACTGATACAAAAGTATACGCCTTCTCTGAAAAGTATACAAAATTAGGTTGTAGAAACTCATTGGCCCGCCTACTGAAATTTCAAAACCCATTCCTATAGATAAAAACAGAGAATATTAGAAACTCGTTGAGCTGAATCTTTGTTACTTAAAATAACATGTTCCTTTTATTGGCTTATGAGTTTTAGCCTTGTTACACAAATTGTCATGACTTCCATTTAAGAAAGTAAATGCCCAAAATAAGTAATCAGTTTTGATGCAATGTCAAACACCCCTACAAATACAGGCCCAAGATATATGTAAAAAGTCAAAAAGTAGAGAGAGGGACGCACCTTCAGTATATGCTCATGTAAGGGATATAAGAGACAAGGGGCCAATAGGAGCCTTTTCTACTTATCTTTTCTTTCAGATTATCTGGGCAATTCCGTATTGTCATAGTCAAAAGTGAAGGCAACAACGTTTCTGGTAGATCCTGAATCTTTCGGCAAATCTGAATATAGAGATGTTGGAGGGAGGTGAGGTGTTGGAGTCCCATTGAAACTGATTCCAATTTCCCAAAAAAGCATAAGTGAAGTTCAGTAAGAGATGAAGGAAGCATATGCGACAACTGACTTCCATTACTCACGTCATCTTCTTCTGCCGATCCACCACAAGATTGTCATTTCTGTCGGTTGAACAAAAAATAACTGAACCCTTGATATGATTCACATAGTTTTATGTGATTTGAAATTGATATCTACTAAGGTAGAGAATAGCGAGTACTTCATCATATTTGTTGATGGTGGTATAAAATATTGCTATTTATACTTACCTGAGGGTAAGGATATAGATAAGATTGTTTTATATAAATAAGTTGAGAATCAACTTATTATCAATAACAAGATGGTTCGAAGTCACATCGGAGGTGAGTGTTTCCATTTCTAAATTTATGTGCTAAACTTAGAATAAGACACAAATTTATTGCTCTTGATACTCCAACAAGAGAATTGTTGTAAGAAAAGAACCGTGCATTAGAAGATATGGTTAATGCCATGTTCTTAAGTCCTGGTTTAAGCCATGGCATGTGGGGGAAAGCGATTATATCGGCTACTTATCTTTTAGATAAGATCCCTTGTAAAGAAAATAAGATAGTTCTTATGAACTATGGACGAAAAGAAGACTATCTTATAAGTATTTACAAATGTGGGGGGATATCTAGCTAAGATATCCGTACTGAACCCCAAGGTTCAAAAGATTTGACCTGAAACTGTGAATTGCATATTCTTAGTATATGCTCATAACAGTAGTACTTATGGTTTCTTTGTGTATGTGATATACACAAGGATACCATAATGTAATAAAGAAGTGCTTCCTTCTTTGAAAATATATTTCCTTGTTAATGAAGGAAATTGGAAAATCATCTAGAATAGATGACAAAGTTGTCCAAGATCAGAGGCAACGAGATGATTATGATCTCCAAGATGAGAGACAAGATCAACCCAAGGAAGAAGAGGTTGAACCTAGAAGAAGCAAAAGGGCAAGAACCGAGAAATCGTTTGGACCCGATTTGTTTCTTTTATGGTAGAAAATGAACCTACTTCTTATCGAAAAGCGGTAACTTCCTCGGAATGGCTCAATGGAAAGAAGCCATTAAAAGTGAAATAGATTCTATTTTAGCTCGTGGATTTACTTTCGGGTTGTAAACCACTAGGCTATAAATGGATCTTCAAAAAGAAGAGGAAAGCCGATGGCACCGTTGACAAGTACAAAGCAAGACTAGTAATCAAAGGATTTAGACAACGCGAAGGTCTAGATTACTTTGATACTTATTCGCTTGTTACGCGAATAACCTCGATTAGAATGATACTTGCTATTGCCGCATTAAGAAATTTGGAAGTTCACCAAATAGATGTGAAAAAGGCATTTCTAAACGGAGATTTAGAAGAAGAAATATATATGAACCAACCTGAGGGTTTCATGGCTCCTGGATTAGAGAGCAAAGTTTGTAGGCTTGTTAAGTCATTATATGACTTAAGGAAAGCTCCCAAACAAGGACATCAAATTTCACCATATCATGTAAGAATGTGGATTCGAAATTAATGGATGTATGTGTGTACTCATGTGTTTATACATAGATGGTATAATTATCACTAGAAGTGATAAGAAGATAAACAAATCCACTAATGACATGTTGGAGTCAAGATTGACATGAACTTCATTAGTTGTTGAATATGGTTCTTGGAACTAAGGTCACGTGAACCAATATGGATTTGTTTTGAAGTCAAAAACATTATAAGGACAATATTCTTGAGAGGTTCAATGTGGGGGATTCCGGCCTAGCTAGAATTCAATGACATCTTTTAATCTAAAGGTGTTGCCCATTTTGAATACTCAAAGAATATTGGGCATCTTATGTGTTTAATGACGGGCGTCTGACCTGATTTACAACTTATAGTCAGGTGGGGACCATTTGAGTAATTATTACATGAGTACTATGATTGAATTATGGAAGATATCCAACTGCTATCAAATGATAGAGTAATGTAAATACGGATTCTTATATGTATAAGAATCTAGATCCACTAGAGCGGATGTATTTACGCTAAGTGGGAAGCTATGACTTAGAAATCTTAAAAGTATTTCAAACAAACGCTTATAGCTAAATCTATGATGAAATATGAATTTATTATTTTTAGATAAATTTATAGAATATGCGGGATATTTACGTTAATTCGTAAAGGACATACCAACATGGCGTAAACCGGTAACGGCCATGTTTATAAAGTGTGATAGTCAATTGAATTTTGACAGAGCTCATATCATAATGTAAAACGGTAAGTCGAGACATATTCATCATAGACGGTGATTGGTACGACAACTACTCTCAAATAGAGTTATCACGATTGACTACGTAAAGTCAATGGATAACATCGCGGATCCGCTTACGAAAGGCTTAAGCAGAGAGTTGGTTAGAGAGTCGTCTAAAGGAATGTGACTAAAGCCCTTAAAGGAATGAGTTTCTATGAAGGAAAACCTAACCCAGTTGATTGGATATCATAAGAGCTGGGTTCAATAGGACAACATAATCATAGAAATATGGGGAAGTCACGTCAATATGGGGTGTTACTTAAAGTTATAACATCCTAGTCCATTACTATAACAAATGTGACTTGTTGAGGTTAAACATATGACTTTAATGATTCAGGATAAAATCACAAAGCATAATGATTCAAGATAAAATCGCAAAACATATGTTTTTAATGATTCAGGATGAAATAACCTATGTGAGAGAGAAGTGGGGTCGCTTCGAAGGGAATTAAAGGATTATAGGGGGGCACAATTCCAAAGAGCTCTTGCAGACTAGGTTTCATGACCTACGCGCCCGATATGAGGACTTGACAAGGTCGGGCGACTTTTGTGTGCGTGTGTATTTCGTCTACGTAAAGCAGAATGATTGAGTAAGGACATCGCGTTAATCAGATCTAGGAAGAGACTCAGTCATCTCACAAGGGAAGGTTCAAAGGGTCACTTACTATCCTATGCAGGACTCAAACCGTAGAAAATTTCGCCGAAACTTTCGTGTGTTTTCGACCGATTTCCATTCATGTGGGGGATTGTTGGAAAAATAGTATATTTTATATATGTTTATGTCCAAAATGGAGATAATATGAATGAGATATTGTGTCTCAAAGTGGGACACGAAAATCTATTTTAAGAATGGATGTAAACTTATCAAATAAGTTTGTACAAAATATTTTGCGTCATTAAAAGATATGCAAATCTTTTTTTGTTAATAAAAGATTTGCATAAGTTGGGCAGTTATTTATCTTGAAAAACAAGACAAGTTTTCACTATAAATAGATGTTTAGTCCATTCATCTTTAGACGGAATTAAATATGCGCTCCATAGAACACGTTCAAGCAATCCCTTGCGAATCAGGATGTCGAATCTTGTTCCGTGATTTTTCAGCAAGCTTGTCATGTCGGTCTGTACCACAGCTCATTGGACGTTGTTCCTGGGGAACAATACGGCGAATTGTCTTTAAGGGAGAATCGTGTTAAACCGAGCCTCGTTCCACGACCTTTTTAATTGCTTTTGTTGACTTATGTCTATTAGTGTTGTCTTCTGCTTCTACCCTTTTCTGTCTGTTATTAAATTTTCTGTTATTTATTTTCTGTTAATTTAATTTATTGTATTATAATTCGATTTTATTAATACAAGTGTAAAAGTTTCCCAACAAACCCATCCCCAGTATACCAATATGCTTCGAACAGCATCAACAACCACAAAAAAACCGGTCGTAAAACCAGTTAGAGTTTATTAGTGGGATTAAGCACCACGACACAACCAAAACAGCAAGTATATGATTAATAAACCCTAAATCGTCCTTCGAACAATTTAGGATTATTCTAACACGTTTTAAGCACCAGCAGACGATTTGAATTAAAGTGAATGTATAAACCCTAACTAGAATGAAGCCCTAATATTCAAGAAAACTAGACTGATTAAGAATACGTATCAATAGAATGTAATCATAAACGATACACACCACTAAGGTTTTGAGAATGGTCGCTTTTCTTACCAGAAAGAAAAAAGGTTTTTTTTTAGCAATTAACGGTTAAATGTTAACAGGTTTAAAATGTACAATATTTAAACTCTTTGATTTAGCTAACTAGCTTAGGTAACAAGTTTGACATACAAGCGTAAAGTAAAACCCCATCTTCATGTATCAACACAAGTTCTACATCTACATGACTAAATATAATACATGCTTTTGATTGATACAAGATCATGTTACCATTCTAATATCACTAATACGAACATCATCACATGAAACCAGTTAACCAGTGAAGGACGCAGACATCGGTATGCACTTTATGTAAATCGAGAATTTTCTTTTCCGAAGTACAGCAACCTACCCGGTAGGGTGCTATTATTGGTCTCGCCTGACCAGGGATGAAAATATTATTCCCATGGGATGAACTTTGTTTTTTTGTGATTTTGTTTTCTGTTTGTCGATGTTAGGACCACCCGGCATGCGTTGTGTTACGTCCTTCATTTTCATTTTCGTCTTCAGGCTTTGTTGCTGGTTGTTTATCTGTGCATAACTAAATCCAATAGAAGACATAATTGATTGATTTGCTGTGTTTTGTGGCAAAGAACATGGAAATTGTTTTGGTATTTATAGGGAGAAGATATAAAGGGCCAATTGTTATCGCAATCCATAGGCTGATTGCTAAACATATACTCCATTATAATTAAAAGGATTATCTATCTACTTTTGGATCTAAAGTTTAA
Source organism: Tanacetum coccineum (assembly GCA_026074375.1). Lineage (NCBI taxonomy): Eukaryota > Viridiplantae > Streptophyta > Magnoliopsida > Asterales > Asteraceae > Tanacetum > Tanacetum coccineum. The sequence continues at coordinate 14,749 of BQNB010130904.1, forward strand.
AAAAAGGTTAACGGTAAAGATTCCAAGAAGAAAAGGTGAAAAGATATATACAGTTTTAAATTTTATGTTGTCGCAAAATATATGTTAATTTTATGTTTCAATTAATTAAAAGTGATTTTAGTGTGTAAAAATAATATTTTTTTTGATGGAAAGTAAGGTTAGTGAGACCTTAAAATCTTGTGCAAAATGAAATGAACAATTATTTTAAGATAGACGAAGCATAATCTATACTATTATATAAACCATTTAAGTTGTGAGTCCATCAAAAATTAAGATAAAAAACTGCAATTTTGACTATCCATTTCATTTAAAGGAATACATCATAGAGTGAAATGTGTCACCTCTTAATTAAAAAATCACCCTTATTATTAAATTCAAATATCTTTTTATCTATTAATTTTTTTTATGATATAATTTTACCATATTTTTTAAAATTTCGTTCTCTATAATTCAACATCTATTTTAATATATTTTTATAAATTTTTAAATTTTTACATTTTTAGTGGGTTTATTTTATTTTGATTTAAATTTTTTACAACTTTAACCTTTATTCATTTGAAGAGAGTGTTAAATTGGTAAGAGATTTTGAGAGTCTTTTAAATGCGAGTATGATGATGTTAATATGGTGTTGCGGGAAAGCTACGGGAAACCCAAACAAACACATACAACGGACAACACGTATACATTTGAAGTATTGTGAAACGAATTCACTTAGCGGGTAGATAATAACGGGGAGAGTTAAGTCAAAAAAAATTATCAGCTGCTATACGCGGGTATCCAACTAGTGTTGTTAAAAGTGTAAAAGAATGGATAATCATAGTATATATGGTCGGCAAAGTTGGTAGGATAAAAAATTGAAATAAAGTTGACGGTAACTACCTACCGTTTATATATAGAAATGCTAGTATGACTACTTAATGGAAGCAATATTTCTACTTTAGGGATAGAGATATCATTTTCCTATGTATGATCTCCTTCATATTTGGTTTAGATGTGGTTGAATATTGTTGTTGATGTAAAAGTTGGGTCTGTTTGTATTTGATCTGAATAAGCTGTTTCCGGGTATAAAACACCTTCTTCTTGCACCAAGTGAATTTATTGAGAACCCTGCACAAGGAAGTAAAGCACCGTTAACCTTATCGTGGGAGCGGATCCCACGATTAGACTCCGGCGTGAGAGTAAGTATCGGTTTTTTTGGAGGATAATTGAGAGTATTAGGGTTTTTTGGTCATACCTGAATCAATGAATGTTATCCTCCTTTTATAGGCCTCAGACCCCGTAGGGTTTCCTTGTATTTCGGCCCAAGATAAGGCCGATATAACCGGAATCCGACCTTATCCTTAGCATATTCAAATAAGGAGAGTATATCCCTTAATTGACTGGGCTATCTATCCCTAAAATAGCGCCCAAGTACATCGCATGCCGGAGCATAATGCCATATACTTTGCTATCTCCGGCCGCGGCCTGGACGAGTGTCCGTGGCCGTGACCCATAACCCGCGGCCCAAGTAGCGATAACAATAATTAGCCCAAAATAGTATCTATGGGCCGGGTCGGACCATACTATACGTCATCATGTCCCCCCAGTCTAGGAGTCGTGACCGTGACCGGAGTCGCGGTCGCAGCTACTAGACTAAGGAAAAAATAAGATAAATAAAACAACCTGAACTGAAAAATCATACCTCGAAAGCGTAAAAAGAGGACCCATTTACCAAAGACGGCGCAAACCACTGTGGATGGGACGTGTGGGCCCAAATCGGTTCATTTGGCTTGAAATCTGAATCGTCTAAAAGAAAATACTAGTGGACACGTGGCGAACATCCACCAAAGCACGGGAATCAAGGCGATAGTATAAATAGGGCACACATTCACTGTTTTTACTTACCACATATACTTAAAAATCACCATCATACTCACACACAGCCGTACAACGTTAATCTCCCCCGGATTTGCACACGCGCAGGTTAGATTCCCACGCCTCTTTCTGAAAACTTGTTAAAACAACATGGGTAGGGATACCATAACACTAGAGCAGGCCGTGTCCACCATCTCTCAGGAGTATCTACAATTATTTTGTTCAGACTATTTTATACCGGAAAGCCTCCACCCGGAATTGCCTGGTCCAGAAGATGCGATTGTGAACTTCCCGAAGGGCAAAATCGGCGTATATTGTAAATTCTTCGAATTCGCAAATTATCGCATCCCTATTATGCAATTCTTGTTTGACCTCCTTGGTTACTACCAAATCCACCTTTCCCAATTATCCGTGATAGGCGCGACGAAAGTTAGACAATTCGAAATTAATTGCCGCGTCCTAAACGTGATCCCTACCGTGGACCTATTTCGCGTGTTCTATATCCCTTCTTATCAATCAGGGTGGATGTCCTTCGCTAAGCGTCCAGGGAAAGACACCCCACAATGTTACGTAAAGCCCTTGGACTCCTTGAAGAACTGGAACAACCGGTTCTTCTGGGTGGATGAAAGGGTATTTCCCACTCCGGTGGCCTGGCGCTCATCCGCTCCGAGAGACAATAAACCAACTGCGGACAGCTATTCTAAAGCGGATGTGGCAACACTAGACACACACCGGACCAGTTTCGGGCAGCAACCTGAGGACTTATTGTACCTAGTAGGAATAAGTCGAAACTACTTCTTCCCGGAGGACCAGTACCCCGTGTTTATTTATGACAATGACCAGGGTGGGTATACATAAATAAATATTGCATTAACTGTGACGGACACACAAGTGTATACTAACAGATATTTTATATTATGTGCCTTGCAGTGATGGATCTATTTGGTCTAATCAAGAACCCGAACCCCAAGGTGAAGGTCGGTACGCGTCCTCGTGCTACTCACGAGGTACCGCTATTGCAAGCCACCGCAGGCCGAGTGGTAAATATGAAAGAGACACCCACTATTTCAACTTCGACCTCGACCCCATCCGCAATGGAGAAGTCACCGTTGGCCTTTGCGGACGAAGATGTTCAAACGGAAGTTGTAGGGGAACATCAAACGGATAACCCCGTGTTTACAACCGTTCCCCAACAAGAGCAGCCTGCCGCTGAGAGCGCAGCCACGAAGGTACTCCCTGAAGCCAACCTAGAGCAGGAGGTCTTGACAATGGGGCCTCCCGTCAATAAGAGGCGCAGGAAAAGAGATAGGGGCGAAACTGGATCAAGTGCCCCATCGAAGACTCCGAGAACGGAGCGAGACACCACGACCGACACTCAGAGTGTGAGCGAGACAAAACCTTTATCATTTGCCGTGCCACGGCCAACCCCCGAGCCTGATGTCGCACAATAAGTATTAAAAGTGAAATATTGCATCAACACAGTCCCTTGTAGTCGATAAAAAATATTATTTCTTGTTAATGTATGTCTTCAAAGGCAGCAGCTATTGAGGATGAGGACACAGAGAAATCCTGGTCTTTCCTTTCCATGGGCGAGCCACCGGACGACATCTATCAACCGAACTAGGGCATAACGAACAATTGTCGTCTGGACAACCCCCTTGTCTGTCAAGAGCTGGTGGATCACATTATTCCACCAGGGTGCTTCTCAGAGACGCGCCACCTACCTTCAGAGGACTTCCTGAGCCAATACAACATCAACATGGCTCGGCAGGTGGCATTGGGGTCGCAGCTTAGACTCAGGTTCGAGCAAGAGTCAAAGCTATTGAAGAAGTCAGTTGCAAAGATCGGCCATCGTGAACAGAAAATTCAGGTCCAGGACGACAAGATAAGGAACTTGGAGTTCCTGATCGAGGCTGAGTCTTACATGAAAAGGGCCGCGGAAGCCAAAAATGAAACGCTCACAAAGGAACTCGAAGATCTCCGCGCCCACTTTTCAAAGCTGCAAGTGGATAGTGAGCAGCTAACGCAGCAAGTCGCGACCCTTCAAGCCCAGGTCACAGGGGAAGAGAAAATAAAGGATGCCTTCAAGCCTAGGTCATAGTTAGAAGACCAGCGGGATGATCAGGCATAGCCTGCGATTGGCTATAATGAAGTGCGCGGAGTCAATGGAGTTAAGACAGGCATTCGCAGATGTAGTGACCGCTGGCATTGCCAAGGGATTGAGTGATGGGCTTAGGGATGACGTAGAGCACAGAAAGGCT
>BQNB010130905.1:0-16900 GCA_026074375.1 Tanacetum coccineum
AAATAATAAAGATGTAGATCTAGATCTTGAAAAATTATTAAAAGTTAATATAGGTTAAAAAGGAAAGTATAATTAACATGTTAATTTAGAAAATTTGTTTCCTTTTTAATTGTGCTTTAAAAGGAAAGTAAATCACACTAAATAGTTAAAAGATCTCGATTTTTAAATAAGGTTATAATTTATTTTTTAATATGGAAAGTAGATCTTTTAATTATTTGGTTTGATTGTGTTTCCTTTTTCGACCGTAAGACCTACTCAATCGCTTTATGTGATGAATGGGGCGATCTAGGTACTGAGCTGAAAACCTAGTAAGGGTCTTATGGTTCTCTAATTCGGGAAGACTCGCAAGAGAACTCGGATTTTACATGTTTACTTATTTATGTAATGTCATCTTTTGTTTTAGTCTGTTTTTGTGCTTATTTGTTTACTTGACTACCTGTTACACGCCTAAACTAATGCAATACGGACTAATACTTAAAGAGAAAGATGATGTTAATATGGTCTAGTAAATTACACGCCTAAATACTATGTTCAATGTGACTTGCTATTTGTTTCGTGGAAAACTTAATTTTTGAGAAAATTAACTAGACACTAAACTATGAAACTTGATTTCTTGATTAATTAAAAACTGGACATTATGAATCTATGGTAAGTACGGCTCACCCACTAGAACAAACTATAGGAGAAGTTTAAGGCGGACCTTTATAAAGAATTCAGGTTTTTAATAAGCTTCGCGCTGACCTGTTTCTCCGCTTCTTTGTGCGTTCGATTGAAGTTATCAAGAACCTACGATTACTACAATGTCGTCTATAAAGTTTTTAAAATAAGTGATACAAAGTTGTTTGCATGCCTCTTTGTACACGCTTTTAACACATTTATGTGAATACCCTATATAAAAATTTTAAGTCTATGTCAGCCAACCAAGAACACGTGCATTTGGCTTGGCCTCTTTGGTCAGACCTTAGGGTTATTCCAACCCATGGCAATTTTTTTCTCTTTGGTCAGACCTAAGGTTAATTTTTGCAAGTTCTTGTTTTGGTCGACTTAAATCGAGTATGCTTGGTCAGACCTCGGACTCGAGGCATAAGATGAGAAAAAACATGTACATGACATTACTATATGATTTACTAAAGTCATGTGTCTCATAAATCTAAGAGTTGCATTAACAATGCAATTAACGCTCGTCGCTTACCTCTTGCCCTACTTGTTTACTCGTTGGTCAGACCTCCGGTAATAAGTGGGAGGTCAAGTTAGATCGTAGTCCTATTAGTAATTAATTGGGTAGTTAATTCTTTTAAGATTTTAATTATCAAAAATACTAAAATTGAACTTTCTATGTTCTGATTAATTGTGTTATTGCAACATAATTCGTAAACGAAAGTTTGTTTTTCTTAAAAGACAACCATAGTCTCTTTTCTTAGTTAGAAGAGTGATACTTACTCCTATATCTTCTCATTGGTTGACAAGAATAAGATAGGGTTATAATTGAATTTTTCCTCAATTATATTTAAACTCACTTTCAATCTTTCATTACCCCTTTTTCAGGTTCTGAAATCTTTGAAAGATATATTACTTTGTGTAACTAGAGTACATTTTGTCTATAGCTACCAAAATAATGACATCTTGCACTTGTCAAGACGATGTATGAGTTTTAAATGTTAATAAGAGGAATTCTCAATAAACCGCAATGAGTAAAGAAAATTGCTAGAGGTCTTCTAGGTAAATTTTCTAGGACTCATTTCATTCCTTATAGTGCTAAACACCCTTGTGGCTAGGCATACCGATTAAGGAGGAATTGCATGCTAAAATGTTCAAGTTAATGAAAGCATGAATGGCTAGTCCCTCATCTATATAAGTAGAACTTCATATACTCTGTTCAATACCTAAGTACATTGCTACTTGTAGGCATTCTAAGAGAGTAGGAAAGTAAATAAATCGCTATTTGCTTTCTACTGGTGATGTAACACTTACAATGTTGACAAATCCAGTGGGAGCTTTGCGTTTTATTACTGAAAAGACATTCATGTAATGTTGTCAAATTCAGTGGGAGCTACAAGCTTTATCTCCTTGTTAGTTACCCATATTATTTCTAGCTTGCTTTGAAATAATTCATTACTTTCCGAATATGAACGACCATAGTTTAAGGAAAATTGCATTTTATTTTATAGATAACACGTTGCCTTTCCGATGTTGCTTTCTAAAAAGTTATTTATAAAATAATAATCCACAATTCCTTATTAAACGTTATGGTTCGAAATCTACTTGTAATATCTATGACACTATCATATTGTTTATACAATCGAGCGCTTGTCGTACTATTTGTCTACTTTAGATCATGTTGTCCCGTACACAAGTGGGAGAAATCTTAAGTGTGTGCAAGGAACAACATATAACAATATGATTATTGGTTTCTCTTGACCGCAAGGTAAGAAAGCAAATATTTCTACTAGGACTTAAACACATAAGATGTTTGTTGCCCTATTATATTTAAATGTCAAGATATAATATATAGCTACTTCAACTTATTGACTATATGTTTTAGTCAAAATAAATTATGGTTAATTATATAATCATAATTATGAAGTATGGAATTAACTTGAATTTACAAATGAACTCAAGAGTTTGCGTTCATAATTACTTTAGTTAGTATAATTATGTTTGCTTGTTAAGAAATAATTATAAAGTCCTTGAATTTGTCAATGACTTATAACATAAAGTAAGTAGTAAAATTGTTATGTCTTCTTGTTAACACATAAACATGATGTCCTTGAGTTATTCAAAGACTTGTAACGTATACTTCCATGTTCGGTTTCTTGAAACACATGTCATTTAGTTATTGTACTATCCCAAAAGAAATGTACGTTATAAGCAGACTTGGTTTTAAAATACTTTGTATTTAATTTGGCTCGACCCAATTGACAAGTATTTGATCAAAAAAGAATTAAGTTATCTAAGGATTCTGATGTAGTCTCACAATTCCAATACTCATAGAATACCACATCATTATGGTATGTCTAATGTGTTAAAACAAACTGTATTCATATCGTTTGATTTCTAATAACTTAAATGGCTGGTATGTGCTTAATTACACATACTATTTTCCATTAAAAACGGACTTAAATGACCAAAAACGTACAAAAAATACATTGTATTTGTATGTTTTGCATTTGAATTGTGCAGGAAACAGATACTCAAGAAAAGGACGAAAAAGCAAGCAAAACAAACAAAACCGAGCACGGGAATAAAAAGAGCGTGAGTAAAAGCCAAAATCCAAAGTCAAGTCAAAGCAAAGTCAATTTACAACTTCAGGGACTGAAGTTGCCAAGTTTTTAAACTTGGATTTCAAAGACTTGATGAAAAGAATGGTATTTATAACTTAAGGGGCTAATTCTGCCAATCCCAAAAGTTATATACCACAAGGACTCATTCTGAAATAAAGACTTATATTGTATTGAAGGACTGATTCTGCCTCATATCTTAAAAGTTATTCCCCACATGACTTGCGGTGCAATAGAGTCTTAAACTTTAAGGGGCTTTGAACCTACCAACTTTCATAAAGCTCCAACACCACAAGGACTACACCTGCTATTCCACAATACACTATAAGGGACCATAATTTCCAATCTCATAAACTCTACCCCTGCACCCCCAAAATCAAACCCAAATTAACCCTAACCCGTTTTTCCGACCAAGGCTCAAACCCCCATTAATAGTCACGGGACTCCTTCCATCCTTTTACCCTGCAACCCCAATATAACTAGAGATTAAAAACCTTAAACCCCTCTCACCTAACCCGTTATGCCATGTTGGCAATCCAGACCTACAATTTGGGCATTGAATGGGCAGGATCAAAGAACTCGGGCTCCAAGGTAGGATTAAGGGTCAAGATTGGTGCTAGGTTTTTCTCTCAGCAAACAAACACAACAAACACAATGCAAAGAAGACTAGCTGCTTATATATGAAGAAAGAAGACAGAGTGTAGAGAGAGTAGTTTTTTGTTTAAGTGTAATTTTTTAAGTTTTAAATTTGAGTGTAATTTCCATTTTCAAGTTATCTCTTTTTTTTAACTTATTCAGTCTCAGCTTACTTATAAGCATTGTATCAAGTTTCCAAGTTTTAATAAAAGTGAAGTTTTTAGTTACATTCCTGAGTTTTGAATTGCATTTTACTTTTGTTCATAAAAAAATCACAAAAATTCCTCAGCTTAATTTACTGGATGATAAGCCGAAATTGGATGGGCTTATTAGACCTACTAGCTTGTTTAACACAAGCTGGAGCTTAGTAGAAAAGCTCTTGTGAGCCTTAATGACCCTTGTTTAGAGCAAAGGGACTAGTAAGTTCATTTTTCTTTATTTTCTTAGTGTCACTGTAACATTGCTTAATTTCAGCTTATTGAGCTTTATTGTTCTTATAATTTACTTATTTTATCTTATTTCTTGTCATTTGAACCTTCTTATTTGTTTTTATTTCTTTTGTAATTGTTCATTTAGTCTCTGCCTTTTTATAGCTTAAAACCTGTCCATTGTTATTTGCTTATTGTAATTGCTTATTTCTATGTTTTATGTTTTCCAATAGGTTCATATTAAGCTAATAATTATCTGGTATTAAGGTTTGGTTCATTAAAAATTAAGGTTTCAAGCTTAACGTTGATGTCTCATAAATTAAAGGGGTGTTTGGCATAAGCTGAAATGGGTCAGTATGGTTATGTCAATGGGTTAGGGTCATTTGGCCAACTTTGGCTAACAAATATGATGTCATATTAAGCTGTTTTATCAGATCTACTATAGGCTTTGGTCTCAAGTGTTAGTTAATTCATATTTTTTAATAAGCTCTATGTTTCTAGTATATGAACCAGAGAACTATGTGTAGGCATACCGCCATACTTAAGTATAGTCACCACTCCTGATAGTGACCCCCTTCGTCCCATCCATGGATGCCCCACTTCCACATCTAGCATATCCCCACCACCCTCCTAGCTCTGGAGTCCACCCTCGCCGGTCCTTACTAACCGTTGTCTTTTAAAATCCTGACTAGTGCAGAGTTCTAAGTTTATTTTTAGTCATCACTTCAAGTTAGTTAGTTAAGTTTACTATCCATCTGTCAAAGTTTTCTATAGTTACAAAAGTTAGATTTTTAATCTAAGATTTAGCCAAGTTAAAAGTGTTTTTAATATTTGAATTTTTATTATAATTAAGTTCCATTGGAATGCTCTGTTCCAAGCTTGTTTCTTACTTGGTTTGAACTTTCAAGCTCATTTGGTAGCTTATTTATTGGTTTGCATATTGCCAAAGAAAACACAAAAAAATGTGTTTTCCCCTGGTGCTGAGATTTAAATAAGCCAAATTCTGGCTTATTTGGTGATTTTTAATTATTGCTTTTTGTTGTTATCTGCTTATTAGATTGTTGGTATCTGTGATTGATTTATTTTACCATTTGAGTTGACTTAATCTGTCCAAAAAAGCCAAAAAGAAAAATGTGATGTGTGCACTTAAGGTCTGATTGAGCATTCTGTCTATCCAACCCTTTTTCATTCAGCTTTCCATGCTTTTTTTCGTTTCAAAAATGAGTATAGATTGCTTTTTTTAGTAGTTTTTTTTATGTTCTCTTCCCCTTTTTCTAGCTTATAATTTCTTTAAGAGTTTAGTCTGGTGGCTTAAAAAATAAGCACCCAAAAGTTGCAACCTTGGTCTGTTTTACCTTCCTTTTAATGTACAGAATTTGTTAGCTTTTTCCTTGCTTATTTTTCATTCAAATTTGCTTATTTTCAGTCTAAGCTTTGCGTTAATTAGGTCTTGTTTTTTTTAATTCACCTTTTCTTTTTAAGTTTAAATTTGTGCTTATTTGTTAGTTGTTTGCTTATTCAGTTCATTAAACCCAATCACTTAGCTTATTTATAGTTTAGTGTAAAAAAAGGGTTAAGTCTGTCATTATCTTTGGCTTATTTCGTGCTTATTTTTGAAAAATAATAATTTTGCCTTTTTTTAAAGTCGCTTATTTTCTGCTTTTCAAAAAAGTTATAAAAAAATGAAAAAGGGGACAGTGGAAGTCCAGGGTGAGCTAGGGCTCGAACCCTAGACCTCAACACTATCAACCCTCTTTAACCCACACACCTCTACCGCTGTGCTACAATAGCTCATCCGGTAGAGGTTTACACAATCAAATGCTTAAGGCCTTTTTGGCCCAAACAGCCCATAAGCTGTTTTGCTTATTTCCAGCTTATTGGAATAAGCTGGTTCTTTCCTTTTATTTTTCTTAGATTCCTTGCAGCTTAATTTAGTTTCCGTGAATTTTTCAGAATTTTTTATAAACATTTAGTATTTTTTATAACTTATTTTGTTTATAAACTTTAAAAAATCATAAAAATTAAATAAAAGTCAGAAAAATATAAACTTTTTTTTTTAAATTTTCTTTTGTCATATAGTTTTTAGGAAAAATATTTGTTTTCTTGTAGGGTCATTTTTTCAAAGTTTCACTTTTTAAAGAACGGGATTCGTTCCCGTTCTTGTTTTGACTCGTTTTTTGTCTTAACTAACTCCGTTTTCGATCTAGTTTTTTTAAACTTCATTTTTAGTCAAGTAGAATCTATTTTTAGTTTAAAAATTATTCTAGGGTTATAACTGCAAAATTTAGGTTTTTGACCCTCGTTTTTCGTACTCGTTTTAGTTTTAAATCATTTTAGCTTTCGTTTTTAGGTTTTCTTTAATCGTTTTTGCATATTTAACTTGTAGTAATAGAAAAACAATCATAACCTTGTCATATTCAAACATCAATCATCAATCCGTCATTCGATTTTCAATTGCACACCTCGTTGGGACATAACGACCCGGGAATCATACTTCCGGTTACATATATATTTTAATTTGTGAATTATTAACCAATCCCTGGTCAAGGGTATTTGGTTGATTGTTTGCCTATATATTATATATATACTATTGACGAATCAATTTTTGGCGCCGACTTTTGACGGGGGAGGCTAGGGCAGCGTTTCATCGTTACGTTTGCACAATTGTGTTTGAATCTTTGAATATATCTCTTTTAGTTTTTTCATAAAAAATAAATAAAATATTTTTTTTCATTCTTTTTTAGTATTATATTTTATGAAACAAGAGGGAAAAACCAAAAATATAAAAAATTGTCTTTAATCAAGAAATAAAATTCATACAATCATATAATACTTTTTACTATAATGTTTTATCATTAATAAATTCCAGTGAACTTGTTGGTTCCCAAATCGAACAAAAGATTTATAAACTTGCCATTTGTGCCGCTTACGACGAACGGCTCACCTCGATTTTATTAACAAACTATAAGGTGGGTATAAGGAGGGTTGTTCCGAGGAACTACGACCGATAGGAGAAAAGGATTTTAATTAGCTTCGCGCTTTCATACTCCTCCGCTTCGCTTTCTTGTGCGTTTTTCATTTGGAGTGCTACCTGAGTAAGTCAAGATACTTTGGTTGATGTGTCATCCCTCATTGTCCGTAAAAATACATTGTGATTAAATCATTGAAAAAACCAAAAAAAATTTGTGTAAATTTTCTTTTTATGTTTCTATTTTGTGCATGCGCACTCGTTCTTAAGCCCGTAAACGTCGACAACATCAGAACGGACAAAATTCTGGTTGAATCACCCAATCTTGTAGAAATACATTAACAATAAAGGAAACTTTCAATCCTCCTTAGTTACGATGGCCGATAATCGTACTATGGCGCAATATACACGGACGCACCCACCGAGGTTACGGAGGATGCGATCGTTGTTCCCGAAATCATCGCAAACAACTTTGAGATCAAGCATGGTCTACTTAGGGGGTGTTTCTTTTTTTTCCTGATTGGATAAACTTTCTGTTTGGATAATACTAAGTTGTTTGGAATAAGGATCATATCAATAAATGTTGTTTCTTTTTCCTACTCAAGAAGCCTTCTAAATAAATGTAAATGACTATTTTACCCAAACTTTTCAACACCAGCAATTAAAGTGCAGAACACCAACAATATTTACCCAAACATTAATGTGCAAAAACTTAATTTGCTTCTTTGATATATGTCGCATGATTAAAAAAGTGTTCTTGTAAAACATAAACTTTACTACTTTATAAAATAAAATCAACACCCATGCATTTGGCTAAAAGTTTTGATGGCCTAAAAATTAAAGCTCGAATAAACATCACATTAGTCAACTGTTCATGAAATATTTTAAAGACTTTAATCATTACAATCAAACTACCAAACATCAAATGCATAAAAGTAAACCATTAACACACCATATTGATAACGACGTACCTACAACATTTTGTTCAAATTATACATAATATTCAACAAAAAAGATGGCAATGTTTCATTTTATACATGTATCCCCCAAAAAATCACTAAAGATTGAAACAGTTTGATGAATTGGTACTTGAAGCCTTTACTTCGTCCAATATTTTGGACCCATCCACACACCTTTACGATTTTATTAGCCATCCAACATTCCCTATAGGATCGTTTGGCTCACAAAGATTGCAATGTGCGGTAACTCATACAGAAAGGATCAATCCTTCAGGCACCATACAAATTGTCTTCAACTTATTTTGACAATCTTCAAGAGTGGGTGGTTCGGGTTTTGGTGGTTGTTCCGGTTCGACGATCCTATTTGCAATTACTTTTAGAACAACCAAGATTTCTATTTCAACTCCATCCATCTGTTGTGTACGCTTTCTTTTGTTTTTCGCGGCACAAGGAACTTTTGAGTGAGGTTTCTGAGACGTGGTACCTGAGGCACCAATATCTTCACCGTCTTCAATTACATGGGGATTGAGACAACTCGCGTTAGGCTTCGTGTGATCTCCGTTCCTCAACTTTTGATACGGTGGCCATATTAACAATCGAAAAAGTTGTGCACAAAGTTCGCGTGAGCCCCCCCCCCCCCAACAAAAAAAAATTGAAGGTGTCGTGCTTTTCAGTGGTTTTACAAGCTTATTTTTCTACACAAAATAAACATGATAGTATATAAATGAATGGAGAAACTAACCATAATCATACATAAAGAAAGTTAAGCTAGGAAAGGATAAATAGCTAACCAAAATTTCTAGTTCCCATTCTTCATCAGTTAGATTAAACGTGTTGGTGGACTCATCATAAATATTACCCGTCCTGTTTTTTAGACGATAACCATGCTTCCATACTTGGTTTTCCTATAATCAAAATGATTTCTCATAGCTCTATGTCAACTTCGAAATTATGGTTAATCCTTTGAGGGCTTTGCAAACTTTCTTCCATGAAAGTACTTAAAGGCTAAACACTTCCCGACCGCGAGAGCATAGCACTGAATGCAAGCTTTCCATAACGTTTTCACTACACTTATCCTTTTCCAAACTACTCTATTTTTTTGGTGGACTGTATTTTTTCTAGGTTAGTTCCTAGGGACATCGCGCCATATTGACTTGTATATGTATCATTAATTAGTCATGTAGTATGTTGTGTTGTCACCGTCCGTCTGAGAATACAATAGAGCGTGTCTGCATATTTTACAGTCTCTTATATATAGACTTTCTGACTAACACCAATATTTGGAGAGCTATTATCAGAGAATACTCGGATAAATATCTAAACTCCGCAGTATGTATGAGATGGTTAGGCTCCGCGTGTGATCTAAGCTATTGGTACTGTGAGCGAACAACTCGATCGCTGCGATGATGGAAAAGAAGAGAGAGAGATGATAGAGATTAAGAGAATCTATATTAGTAGCATAGAAGATGGTGTTGTAGATCTATTGTTATTTGTTGTGAGCTATTACTGAGTAGTATCTAAAAGATGAGAGACTTGGAGCGAAGTCGATGAGGATGAGTACTAGGATCGTTATGCTAACACCTAAAGTCACGAGTTGGTTGTAAGTTCGTTGTTAAAAGAAAGTTTTTTAGACCTCCGTCTCGGCGCGACTAAAGTGAGAAGAGTGTGGGGCGCATGAAAGAAGTTGTATACGGACATGAGCGCCAAAAGAGCACTCGCGCCAGAGTTGCGCGTGACATTGCTATCACATTGCTTGCTACGTGTGAGAGAGTTGTAGCGAGTTGTTGACTATTATGGTGAGTTGATAGATGAAGAGTACTGACAAGCTTAGTAGAGACAGGAGCCCCTGTCTTTGTGTGATGGTATGATCATTCGCATCCAAAAAGATCGCATGTTCTAGTACTCGCTCTGAATCTCTAAGATGTATATCACTCAGCCTTAGTTGAGATGTGCACTAAAATTGAGGATGACTTAGAATCTATGGGTGTTGTGTGCGAAACATTCGATATAGATAGAGAAAGTAGGAACGCTCATACTCGATTGCAGTCACGCTATCTGATAAAGCATCGCTCTGAAACTTAAGTGTTCGCTCACAAGACGATCACCTGTCTTCGAATGAAGTTCTGGAACGAGTCTTTCGTCTCGCATTTTGATTCGAGAGACGTGTGTCATGAGACTGTTGCTACTATGTATTCGTCACGTAAGGGAGTATGGGAATATATGGCTTATATGCGATGACATTCGTTAGATGATGGGATTGAATAGTGTTCGAGACCCCTCATCGATGCTAATCTCTTACAGTGGGATGATGAACTGGGTGTAATTCGAGAGGATGGCATTGCAGACTCATTCTTCGGCCTGGTACTTTGCTTGGAAATGTGATAATTGAGACTCGAGTAACTTAGTCGTTCGATGAGAATGATGTACTCCATGACGTTTACGTGTTTTCCTAGATCTTAAGAAGAGATAGAGTGTGTGATGGATAGTCCGTATTGAGTAATGAAGGGGAGCGGCCGGAGTCTAGATTGCAATGATCTTGACAGTCACCACTATAGGGAGATGTGTGCGCTCGCTCTTTCTAGAGGTCTTATCGGCTTCAGAGGTGTTTGAGTAGAGAGTCTTTGGCTCGAACATAGATGTATCTCTATAGATAGGTTTCCGCTCCGGTATGGGTCTGATTGAGACTACTCGCATCTTATCAGTGAAACTCGATTCTGAATAGTTAGTTTGAAGACTCATTGTGTGTTTCTCAAGACGTGAGATATGCGCGGCATGTGTTTCGATGTCAGTGAGTTGAGCTAACTTGCGCTGATAGGCTTATCAGTACATAAGAACTCATCCGCTTGACGAGCGAGTGTGTGTCGGATTAAAGATTTTGCATTGTTTTCTTATTTGATCATTCAGTTCATCTTGTAACTTGAAAGAAATCATTTGAGTACTCTTGTTTGAACTTGATTATTAGGCACTTGAAAAGGTTGGTTTTGAAAATTTGGAGCATGATTATTTGAGTCTTGAAAACCTTGATGTTACCATTGAAAATTATTTCCCAGATTAATATTATTCCACTTGACCTTGATTTGATTAACCTATTTTGATCCATTGTTTTGCACCAGAGCTAAAACCTGATGGTGTAATTTTGATTTGACTAAACACTGTTTCTGAGGGTTACTTGATTGTAAGCACCTCGTTGCTCGCACAGACACTAGCTTGATTATATATCGGTTATTAGGACATTGTACAAGCATTGAGGTCCACTACAAGTAACACAAATTTCCTCAACCACTTTAACCGGAGCGGGAGTGATAACTTTTTTAGAAACAATCTCAACTAAGGTCGAAAGTTGATCCGCAAGCTTATCAATTCTCTCATCCGTTTTACTAACACTTTCCCTAGAAATCGTATTCATCCTAGAAACATTTGATTTATTACGCGAATAACGAACTTTTGATTTGTTTTCAATTTTGTTCAAAGCCTCTCTAGTCGTCTTACTCAGAAGATTTCCACATGCCGCGTCATTTAAGGAGTCTTGATCGTTATCGTTTAAACCGTTATAAAAGGTATCAACTTGAGTTAACTTCGTAAATCCGTGGTGAGGACAAGCTCTTATGCAGTTTGTCACTTAAATCACGATTCCAGAACGCCTTTCGCAGCGGCTATCTAAAGTTGTCGTTCGCAAGTTTTTGTGTGAGTGCTAAAACAGACTCTGTGACTACAATCACCTTCTATGTCAGAGGATTGTGAGTGGCGCTTTGATTGCAAGAGTGATGTCTTGGGATCATATAATATGATGATGATAGCGAGCAGTAAGTGTCTAGTACGGATGCCTGGCATTGCAGAAAGCGCTAAGAGAGGAGAAAGTAAGCGCTCGCGAGATCAAGTTGTTCTGTCGTAGCGCTACTTGCTGAGCAGTATAAACCGCGGTCTGAGCAAGACGAGTTGCGAACTTGTCTCGTGGGAAGATGGCTATATCCTGTCATAAGTCGCTGAGTGATATATAGATATCCTCAGAGATCGAGACTATATATCTCTAAAGCTGTAAAGTCGAGGCTAATCCTATCGTTTGTGGATAAGATCGTAGTACATATGTTGTTCTATTAGAGGAGTGTCCACGCGGTGATCTATATAGATGCGTCCGAGACGGTTAAGCTTACAGACATTGAATAAACTAGTGGACTAAGACGTCGTACTCGTTGTAATCCTGACAGCTAGAATAGGTGCGAGCTAGAGTAATCGCGCGCACGAGTAGAACGCGATACCTTCTCACTCCGGTTTTCCTATAACCTTGCTGCGAGAGGAAGATGGACTACGAAGAGTACGTCTCGCTCATGCATTCGTCAAGTGTTATCTATCTCGACCTCTTGGGGTGAGCAAACTTCAACCAAAAGAATCAGGGAAACAATTTTAACCAAAAATCGAGGTAATAATTTTCAAATCAAGGACAAGTTTACCAACCCCAGATTAATCAACCCCCGACTTTTCAAGCTCCCCTTACCAAGCGTCCTCCGCTCCAGCACCTCCGCACCAGTGTGGTCTTAAGTTCCGAGATTTTGATAACTCCGTCAAAGTAATGACGCGGTTTTGAAAATATGCAAAATCAAATGGCAAATTAATAACGGGGACCTGATCACTAAATTTGTGATAGTAATACCGCTTCTACTTCGGGCTCGGGTTCTCTTCCAATACAACACCATTTTGCTAATCCAAAAGGTGATGTGAAAGCAATCATACTCAGAAGCGGGTTTGGGTGTTTCCAATAATGGGACACTCAAATTTCTTCTCTTCCTAAAGCAGATGGAAAATGAACCCGAGGTTCGGTGACAAAGGATACGGTGCAACCAAACCCGAAAACAGACCAACTCTGTCTAAGGATAGCTCCAAACGCGAAGCTATGACCAAGAGTCTAGAAGGTTGTGTCGTAAACTGCTTTTAAAGAGTAGGTTAAATGCCCCCAATATTGATATTGTCTAGGTAGAAAAGCTCATTTGCTTGAGGATAAGCAACTCCCAAGTGTAGGGGTATTTAATAAGGTGTCATTTTATACACTTTTTCAGGGTCATATAACCCCCTAAATCATGCAAATATGCCTACATTATGTGCTTAATCGTTTGTTTTTGGATTTTTAGCATTTGGATGGCTTTTGGAGGATATACACGTGACTTGGGCTCAATTAGAGAAGAAACAGACAAGACCATGACTCTACACCAACTATCTTAAAGAAAATCAAACAGTGGCAGGACACGGCGTCGCCAACCATAAGCGACATGGTAAAGGGTTTATAATCATAATATAAACTTAGTAGTTCATTAATTTATTATTACATCGTCTTGGGCATTTAGCCTAATCGCGTGTAACATGGGTTTTATTTGTGTTTAGTTGAATACAAGGATATTATGAAGTAGTTGTGCATCAGGTGAGTTTCATAGTCCCTCTTTTTACATTGTTTTTAAATTGGGATGGAAATGATGCAAATGGTTTTGAAATATTTTAATTGCTGTGATTATGTGGTTTAATTGATGCAAGGACATTTATGTGGCTATTATATGACCAAAAATTTGATG
Organism: Tanacetum coccineum; assembly: GCA_026074375.1. Lineage (NCBI taxonomy): Eukaryota > Viridiplantae > Streptophyta > Magnoliopsida > Asterales > Asteraceae > Tanacetum > Tanacetum coccineum. Next base: position 13,828 of record BQNB010130905.1, read on the forward strand.
TTCAAATTATAATACACGTAATAATATCCAAAGTATAGAAAATTCCAAAACTACCCTTGAGGACAAAGGTAGTAGGAAAAATCTTACAAAAATACTACACGTTTAACCGGTAAGTGATTACCGGGTCGTTTTCCCAAAGACTTATGAAATTGAGACCTCGTTTGTTATTTGGACAATGTCTTGAATTGGTTCGAAAGTGATTGTTTGCTAAAATCCTAATAGTGAGCAAATAAGGGCACAATTAAATCTAACTACGAAAAACGTTAACGGGAATAAGAAAACGTGACAAATAAGCAATTTAACTAAATTAAACCCTAAATACTTGTCTAAACTTTTTCTACTCCTAAATGACTATTTAAAAAGAAAATGCTAAAGAAATTCTAAAACGAGAATGGTTAAGGCTTAAAAATGAAGAAAACAAGAGCGGGGATCTAATCCCGTTCTTTAAAAAGTGAACTTTCAAAATAATAACCCTACGAGAGTAAATTTCAACCTAAGCCTAGAATATGATAAAAGAAAATTTTATAAAAAAGAAAATTATTTTTTTGATTATTTTTCTATTTTTTATGATTTTTTAAAGTTTTTAACTAAATTAATTCACGAAAAATATAAAACTTTAAGCTAAAAATCCTAATTTTTTTCTAAAAATAGCTTATGATAAGCAGGATGCAGGAAAAATAAGAAAACCTAAATAGCTAAACTAAATAAGCCGGGAAAATTCAAATAAGCAATCGAATTGCTTATTATACAAAAAACTCAAAAAAGGGTTAAAATGTTTGATTGTGCAAACCTGGACGTAAAAGTCCCAAGGGCACGTTGGTGAGGGGAGTGTGTGTTAAGGCTTATAAAAGGGTTGAGGCTAAGTTGAGGTCGGGGGTTCGAGTCTTGCTCACCCCCGACTTCCTTGGTTTCCCCTTTTTTTATTTTTGCAAAATCCTAAAAAGCAAAGTTGTAAAACAGCTTATAATAAGCTATTTTTGTGAAAACAACTTTTCTAAAAGTCACTAATAAGCTAGAAACATCTTAAAAATTAGACAAACTACACTTAGCCATTTTTTTACTTTTAAACAAAACTAAATAGGCTAGAAACTAAGATAAGCTAAAAATAAGCTACTACTAACTTAAAACTAACCTTCTAAGCTACTTTAATCTAGAAATAAGCAAATTGGATAAGCCATAAGCTGAAAAATCAAATAAGCACTTATACTAAACTGCATACTAAACAGCCTCAAAGGGCATCTTTGAGCACAATTTTTTATAAGCTAAAGGAACCTTATGGTTTTAGTTATAAAGAGATAAAGACCGTTAGTCCCTTAATGGTTAAGGACTAACGGTGTTATTGTTTTAGGACTTTTAGTGAAAATAAATTAAACAATAAGGCTCTTTTGGGTATTCGCTTGAGGGTTTTGGCATTTTGTGGGTTGACCAATGGTTGACCAAAGTTGACTTTGTTGACCTTTTGCTAGAAACTTCCGGCTCTTGGACTCTATCTATTCCCGTGTTCGTGTTTTTCCGGTTTTGACCGTTTTCTTGTGATTTTTGCATTATCCGTACCTACACATTCGCAAACAACAAAATATACAAATACAAGCATATTTTTGCACATTTTGATCATTTAAAGGCAATTTTTGGTATAAAAAAGATATGTGATTTCTCACATATCAAGCACACAAACCATCATGGTGATAATTTCACTTAGGGAATAGGGGTTTAGATCCCCAGTATCGCTTCTTCTCACCAGTCCCTGCAACATAAGCCCTGTCGGTGTTCTGCCTCTTGTTTTGTGGTTGTTGTTGGTTATTATCTTGCTTTCTCTTGTTCTCTGTTTGACGCTCAGCAAAAGTGCGGATTCTCTTATCCATCAGTTCGGTTTCTATTTCAGTTACCTCTTGCATTATCTTAGGCTTGGATGCTACTACACTTCTATGGATCATGTCGGGCAAACCACCGACATATCTCTCAATCTTGTCAGATTCTTTAGGAAACATTCTAACACACAGCAATGCCAGTTCCTAAAAATGTTGGTTGTACCCTATCACGTCTGTACCTTTCACTTTCAATTCTTACAGCTCGACTTCGAGCTTCTTAATCTCGGTCCTCGGGCAGTACTTGTCAGTCATCTTCTTTTTCTGTTCTGTCCAAGTCATTGCATAAGCAACGTCGTTACCAACAAACATAACGTGGGAGTTCCACCACGTTAGAGCATTTCCTAAAAGAGTACAAGTGTAGAACTTGATTTGGTTTTCCACAGAGCAGTTGCTTATACGGAACACAGTTTCCATTTTCTCAACCCATTGAGTCAATTTGACAACTCCTTCCGTGCCTTTGAAATTTAGAGGTTGGCACTTTATAAAGTATGGGTAAGTACACTCATGAGTGGCTCGCTCATTTCTTCTAACACCCGTTCTTGAGTTATGGATGTCTTCGCCATTCGTTCTTCTGATAGCATCACGTGCTGCCAAAGCGGCATTAACGCCTTGGTCAATCATTGCCTGAAACTGGGCATTAGTGACAGATGTGGTGGCGGGGGTTTTCACGACTGGTGTTGGTCTGGTAGCTCTTTTTGGTGCCATTTTCTTCAATCACAAGAAAATATAATACCCGTTAGACTTCGTAAAATCATAACCATGACATGACATATACATAATAAGTAAAATAAGATCACAACACACAGTGACATATACAATTGAATTGAATATTAACAATGGATATGCTAAATCGACATTCATTCATAATAAATTCGATTACAGACGTGACATAAAACATCCATTATATATAAATTGGAAAACATACATGAATGGTTCAGATACAAAACGATCACTACGATTAGGTTACAAGATAAAAGAATATATACAACCTAAATCCATACTAGCCGAGAGTTACCCGTAATACTTAGTATGATGTACAAAATAGCTAGCCATAACAAGATCTATGAACTGCTACCGGCCTCCTCCGATGCATCGGGTTGTGCTGGACCTCTACTGGGTCCTTGTCGACTCTGAAGTGATGTCAACTGTGTCTGTAGTGTCTTTAGCAATTTCAGGGCCTCTGTAAACTGTGTTTGTCTCTTGCG
>BQNB010130906.1:1517-18862 GCA_026074375.1 Tanacetum coccineum
ATGACCTCCCAACCCAAGATGATCAGGTTCGTAATTATCAATGGACTCAAAGAAGAAGGTTTGAATTACAAAGAAGCTTCAGAAGACTAAGAGGACAAAGGTATAACAATACCTTAGAATCAATGGTTAACCCGGAGCAACAGTTAGCCATCTCAGGAAGAAGACGTGCACAACTAGCACCAGCAGAGGTATTGTATTCATACCACAGGCAAACTGCAAGGCATAGGGTGTATGAACATTACTCCGAACAAAGGATCAATTGTGGAGAAGGAGACCAAGTTGATCTACGATTATGTAATAATTAAAGTTACCAAGCGTTGCAAAGAGAAGGGATGCAACATATTCATATAGGCCTTGCTATGATCAGACTTCATACGTTGCATAGAATCGAAGCAGGAACAAATGCTCTGGTAGTCTTGCAAGACACAAGATGGTCAAACACGGTGAGAATTATAAGCACCATGGAGGTTGATTTAACACAAGGAACACAATTGGTATACATGGTACCGGATATGATGATGAGTATCAATGACTTCCATGACCATTTAAGGGTGTCAATACAAACCCATGGTTATGAGGCTTGGCAAATAAAATGCTTAATACTTACTTTTGAAAATAACAACAGCCTATCGTAAATAACTGAAGAATTATGACTTAAATCAGAAAGATTGATTTTAAATGAAAAACTAGTAGAGTGTGAAAATCAAATTAAGAAAAACCAAAAAGAGTTTAGTAAAGGGTTACGGCAAATTTCATCTGAAGTACAAGTTTCGAAGCCATTAACAAAAAGAGAGGTCTTGGAATTGGTTGAAGAAATAGCCCAACAACCAAAAAAGGTAGAGGAAGAAGCTTTAAAGCTTACTGCAGAATTAGAAAGAAAGGTGAAAAGAATCGAAGATCAAGTGCATCGAATTGAGCACTTGGTAAAAGAAGTTCAGAAGTTCTTAACTACATGAGTCTGGTCATTGCTAAGGCAAATCCGGACTACATAGAAGCAAAACAAGCCACTGAAGAAATTGAAACACCTTCGATTGGGTTCGCAGCACCATTTGAATTCAAAGAAGGAACTATCAAAATGTTGGGAGCATTAATAAAACAAAATAATACTATTTTGTATTTATTAATCAAACAAGGAGAAGAAGTTAGAACAATCAGAGAAGAACTGATTGAAGTCAAGGGAAGGCTAAAAGAACTTGAGAAACAAGAAGCAACACCACAAGAATTTGGAGAAGCTATAGCTGATTTAACCAAGCGATTGGAAAAAGTTGGTATTTCAGAAAAAACTCTTCCAAAAAGCAAACAAGGTCCGATCTACGTAAACCAAGATCCAAGCAAAATATTTGCTACTCAGTTTAGCAAGGAAAAGAAATGAGTCAAAGAAGGATTCCGACATTCTTTAATGTCAGGGAAGGAACATCAACGGATGACCTCCTAACACAAGATGATCAGGTTCGTGATTATTAATGGACTCAAAGAAGAAGGTTTGAGTTACAAAGAAGTCTTAGAAGACTAAGAGGACAAAGGTATAACAATACCTTAGAATCAATGGTTAACCCGGAGCAACAGTTAGTCATCTCAGGAAGAAGACGTACACAACTGGCACCAGCAGAGATATTATATTCATACCACAGGCCAACTGCAAGGCATAGGGTGTATGAACATTACTCCGAACAAAGGATCAATTGTGGAGAAGGAGACCAAGTTGATCTACGATTATGTAATAATCAAAGTTACCAAGCGTTGCAAAGAGAAGGGATGCAACATATTCATATAGGCCTTGCTATGATCAGACTTCATACGTTGCATAGAATCGGAGCAGGAACAAATGCTCTGGTAGTCTTGCAAGACACAAGATGGTCAAACACGGTGAGAATTATAAGCATCATGGAGGTTGATTTAACACAAGGAACACAATTGGTATACATGGTACCGGATATGATGATGAGTATCAATGACTTCCATGACCATTTAAGGGTGTCAATACAAACCCATGGTTATGAGGCTTGGCAAGACGGTGAGAGTAATCTTTTGGTTACACTATCAATGGTGGGAAGGCTTTCCAACACAAGCTATGTGGGATTCAATTACAACATAGAAAATGTTATAGATCATCTCTCCACAAGAGGAATCTCTGCGATCCCAGGAGAAAGAAGAACGATGGAGGAATTAGAAGGGCAAAGCTGGCACCTAAGACCTGTTGAAAATGAAACGGTGAGGGTACCAACAGGGGTAGCAGTTCATCAAAGAATTAATAGAACAACAAGCTTGAGGTTTGAAAGATACAAGAATCAAACTCCATCAAGAGCATCAGTGGACCAAAGAGATCAAGAGGTAATGGGAGATGAGGAGGAAATACTCATAGCAGCAGTTGTACTCATAGAAAGTAAAGTACCATATCAAAATAATGAAGAATGTGTTTGTGAAGAATGCTTGCATAATAGAAGGCACAGGACATACGATGTATGCTTTTGCAGGGAATGCCTGATTGAGGAAGAAGATCTAAAGTATGAACCATTGAATGTTCAGAAAAGATCTAATAAACCAAGAAGTAAAAACAAGAAGAAATGGTCTACCTTAGGAGAACCCAGTGGGAAATGGGACTATTATGTAAGGTATGATATGATACAGCCAACTTCACCAATTGAAGAAGTGGCGGCAACAGGCTGGGGAGATGAATTTGAAGCTAACGAAAATCAAACCTCTACAACAAAGATCATAGTCCGTGAAAAAGACAATGAAACAGAATCATCAGAGTCTGAATGGGAAAACCCATTCGCAACGAAGCGTGGTGAAAGCCAAGAAAGCTGTTTTTGTTTAAATGAAGATGAAGAACTTCCGTATCCAAAATTCAAAAGGGAAGTTGAAAGAATCCTGGCAAATGAAGTAGCATATCCAGCTGAATCCTCAATCAATGTATATAAACCACTAGAGGATTCTATGATGGGACCACCGGTATACCCACCTTCAGCAGAGAATTACCAACAGTATGATGGGTCTCAATCACAGCCAAAAAGCCAGAAAGGATTCAAAGGAGATTATGGTAACTACCATAATCAGCAGTGGAGTCTGCCACCAGCATACGCGGGAACAGGAGCACTTTTGGTATTACCAGAGGATCCAGGATTATGGGACGACACCATTTCAAGATGGGAAACCATAACAATAAATGTATTGAATGGTCAATCATGGTCGGATAACAAATCAAAGCTCCTATATGTTGAAAACCTGTTAGGAGAACAGGAAAAGCTTATGTGGCAGCAGTGGAGAACAACGTATCCAGAGATATATGAGACCCTGATAGGGATGGCAGACGATCCCCAAAATATAACTTCTCATATGAGAACAGTTATAATAATGGAAGATCCCTATAGAGGTTCAACAGAAAGACAGGATATTGCTCAAAGAGATCTTGACAGATTAACATGTGAAGATACAAAGGACTTATGGCGATTCATGCATGAATTTAGAATTCTGGCAATAAACTCTGGAAAATTATATTTTCCATCAACAACGGAAAAATATTTTTCAAAGTTACCCCCTATACTCTCACAACGAGTACAAGATGCGTTCAAAAGAAAATACCCAGGATTAATAGCAGGAGTTCTACCAGCCATCAAATACAACAACACTCATTTTGTTTCAGAAAATGTGCAAAGAAGCAACTTAGAGCAAGGAACAAGGGATCATCCTTCTTTTCAGGGCGGGGCAAATAGGTGGCTAGGCAATGGGGATTTTCAGCGGTTCCTATCCCAGGTATAAACAAGAACAACGAAAGAAGATACTTGGATTAAGAAAGGCAAAAACATACAAAGGAAAACCTCATGGATCTCATGTCAAGATGTTTAAAAGCAAATATAAAGATGACAAAGGAAAAGTGAGAAAATGCAAATGTTTTGTATGTGGAAAAGAAGGACATTTTGCCAGAGACTGTAAAAGCAAAAGTGGAAATATTGCTAGGTCAGCTGTATATCAAGAGCTTGATATACCAAAAGAATGGGACATAGTCTCTGCTGATTTTAGTGATAAAAGCAGTATTTATAGTATCTCTGAAGGAGAAGGAGAATTCCAAGTAAGTGTAGCAGTTGGAAGGGAGGAGTTCATGTTTATGGTCTATGAAGAAGACTATGAAGATGAAAGTGATGAAGAAGAAGTAGCCTTTATGTAAGCCTAATTTTGAATACTACAACAGTCACTATATTTTTCTAGGCAAATAGTGAAGCCAATTGAGAAGAGCTTTATCAAAGAACAGCGGGAAGTTGGAGGCCACATAAAGAGTTACCAGAAAAAAGTAAGACATGCAATCATGACTGGAAGGAAAACCCAGTCACATGGTATAATGAGTATGCTATTTCATGGATTTGCAACTACAGAAAGAACAGAATGCACTGTCCACACAGATGCTTAACTGCATGTGCAAACTGTGCAAATTATTACCTCAAAATAAAAATGAAAATAAAAAAGGAGGAAACAAAGGTAAAAAGCATACAAGCAGCAGGAACGACGGGAGATAATACAATCATAGGAATGCTAAAGGCTAAAGATGAGGAGATCAAGCAAATGATTAAAGATCAGGCAAAAGAATATTATGAAAATATTCAAAAGGAAAAAGCCCGGAAACAAGATTTGGAAGAAGAAAAAAAGAAGGTCAAAGAACTTCAAGAATTAAGAAATGACCAAGAAAGAAGGATCAGCTGAGTACATGAAGAAAATCTCAGGCTAAAACAACAGCAGGATTGGGGTAAAGAACAGCTAACAAGAGAGTTTGAGCAAAAAATAGAAGAAGCCAGAAAAGAAGAAAGAAGAACCCTAGAAGATAAAGTAGCCCAGTTGGAAGAAAAAGTAAGAGAATACGAGGAAGAACGGTTTGAAAGGGAATTCCCACCCCTTGGAAGGGACCCTAGCATGTTACTAGCACTTGAAGAAGTGGTAATGGAACCACAAATAAAAAATCATGTAGCCAATGTAGTGCTAAAACAGGTTCCATAAGTAAATCAGCAGAAGAACCGGAGCAACAAAACCAAAGGTCAAAAAGGTGGTAAATCATCTTTACAATGTGACTGTAGAATTTGATATACCTAATTGCCCCGTCTTCAAAACAAAAGCGATCATAGACACAGGAGCATCCTCATGCTTCATTAACAAAGAAGTGGTGCCTAAAGAAGCCTTGGAATTATTGACATATTCTATTAATGTCAATGGGGTAAACTCAAAACAGCCAGCAGAACATAAGATAAAGGCTGGAACATTTGCCATAGAAGGAAACAAGTTCAGAATCCTATTGATTTATGCCTTTGACATGAAAATCAATGATGGCATACAAATGCTGATTGGAACAAATTTTATAAGGGCAATGCAAGGAGGAATAAGGATTGAAGGTGATGAGATCACAATCTACAAGAAGGTTACGAAGTTCAAAACAACAAATCAAGCTGAAATTACCCAGGTTGCCATTGATGAATTAGAAATGGATGAACTAGAGTATCAAGCTACAATAGAGGAAGTAGCCTTTCATCAAGAAGTTGGTTCAGAATTCAGAAGAAAGTTTGAACCAGTGATAAAAGATTTAAAGAAGCAAGGGTACATCGGAGAGGAGCCCTTAAAGCATTGGAAGAAGAATGGGGAACTATGCAAACTGGATATTATTAATCCAGATATAACCATAGAAGATAAACCCCTTAAGGATATAACTCCGGCAATGGAAGCTTCATTCAAGAAACATATTGAAAGCTTGCTAGAATTAGGAGTTATCAGACCCAGCAAAAGCAGACACAGAACAATGGCCATGATGGTAAACTCAGGAACATCAATAGATCCAGCCACAGGAATAGAAACAAAAGGAAAGGAAAGAATGGTGTTCAATTACAGAACACTAAATGATAATACCTACAAGGACCAATACTCCTTACCTGGTATAAATACGATCATCCAAAAGGTAGGAAATGCCAAGGTATTCTCAAAGTTTGATCTTAAATCTGGATTCCATCAGGTAGCAATGGAGGAAGAATCTATCCCTTGGACAACTTTCCTAGCACCAGGAGGATTATACGAATGGTTGGTAATGCCATTTGGTCTGAAAAATGCACTAGCAGTTTTTCAAAGAAAAATGGACAAGTGTTTAAAAGGAACGGAGGCATTCATTGCGGTATATATCGATGATATACTGGTTTTCTCGAAAAATGAGGAAGAGCATGCAAGGCATTTAAATATAATGCTACAAATTTGCAAAAATAATGGATTAGTCCTTTCACCAACAAAAATGAAGATAGCAGTCTCAAGGATAGATTTCCTTGGAGTAGTTATTGGTGAAGGAAGGATTCATTTGCAGCCTCATATTATCAAGAAGATAGTAGAATTTGATGAAGAAAGTATGAAGACAAAAAAGGGTTTAAGATCATTCCTGGGAATTCTCAACTATGCAAGACAGCATATCCCAAAATTAGGAATCCTCTTAAGACCATTATACGAAAAAACGAATGCCCATGGAGACAAAAGGCTAAAACCCTCTGATTACCAGTTAATCGGAGAAATAAAAAGAAAAGTTCAGCAGCTGTCAAATCTCTCAATACCTCCAGAGGAAGCTCATATAATCCTAGAAGTTGATGGATGTATGGAAGGATGGGGAGGAATCGTAAAATGGAAGCAAAGGAAGGAAGACCCCAGGAGTATGGAAAAAGTCTATGCTTATGCTAGTGGAAAGTTCACCAACATCCAGTCCACCATAGATGCTGAAATAAGTTCCTGTATCAACACTTTGGAAAAACTCAAGATCTACTACTTGGATAAACAGGAAATTACGTTAAGAACCGATTGTCAAGCAATAATTAGTTTTTATAAAAAGACAAGTAGCAGTAAAGCCTCAAGAGTAAGGTGGATGAAATTTGCTGATGCCATAACAGGAACAGGAGTAAAAATAGAAATAGAACATATAGAAGGAAAGCATAATGTTTTAGCTGATTCTTTGTCTAGACTAGTAAACTCTTGTGTTACAGCATGTACAACAAAGGAAAAGGAGCCACAAATGAAGATGATAACAAGAGCAACAACGGTGGCAATCGACAAGGCCTGGGCAATGAAAGGTGCCTTGGAAAACGAAGACAACTCGCATGGTACCTTACAGAAGAAGGAGCAAGAGATATTCAAGCAAATATCCCAGATCTCCAACCATTGCCTCCAAGCATTACAAGAATTGTCCAAACCCAAGAACCAGCATGAGAGTATAAAAGAATCCAAAGAGAAGCTCATACATACCCAATCAACGTGGACACCGCTTATGCCCTTGAAAGAATTGTAGGAACCATGGAAACAACAGCTATCAAAAATGCAGTCTCAGCACTCACAGAAGTCCATGAGATCATGCGATACAAAGCCCAGATATGCTGTGGAAAAAGATCAAGGGATAACTACTTCCAAGATGTATGGCCTGAAATATCAGCCCAAACCCTCAAGGCAAGAAGGCTACTGCAAGAAACCCAAGAACTCCTCAGCTTGCAGCGATACCCAGTCTGAGGAATCAGATGAAGATATCATTGTGGACCCAGGATGGGATGATTTCTGCCTAACGTCAGCAAAACTACCCAGAATGGAAGCCCATAGATTAGGACGAAAAACTAGGTACTGCCGCATCTAGAAGCCTTATCGTAAGCAATGACGTATATGTAAATTATTGTGTGCTTGTAAGTCAAAAGTCCTCTAGAAGCTGTCCCCAGCTTTTTCTATCGTGTCTATCTATAGACGCACTATCTAAATAATGGAGGACCCCACCATTATCTCCAATTATAGTAGTTAGGTGGTTCAGTGTGTTAATTCCTGGCTATAAAAGCCTCAGTTGTATCTATTGAGAGGCATCAGAAAAAAAAATAGTTCTCTCTCAACAAAATATTATAATATAAGGTGTGTTTTTAAGTATTCCGCATTTTTAAGCATTCCGAAATTTTAAGCGTTATAAGTTTTAGTCTTTGAACTTATTTCAATAATATCAACGTCAAACGTCAAGAGAATTACCAGCAGTATGATGGGTCTCAATCACAGCCAAAAAGCCAGAAAGGATTCAAAGGAGATTATGGTAACTACCATAATCAGCAGTGGAGTCTGCCACCAGCATACGCGGGAACAGGAGCACTTTTGGTATTACCAGAGGATCCAGGATTATGGGACGACACCATTTCAAGATGGGAAACCATAACAATAAATGTATTGAATGGTCAATCATGGTCGGATAACAAATCAAAGCTCCTATATGTTGAAAACCTGTTAGGAGAACAGGAAAAGCTTATGTGGCAGCAGTGGAAAGGTATAACAATACCTTAGAATCAATGGTTAACCCGGAGCAATAGTTAGTCATCTCAGGAAGAAGACGTGCACAACTGGCACCAGCAGAGATATTATATTCATACCACAGGCAAACTGCAGGGCATAGGGTGTATGAACATTACTCCGAACAAAGGATCAATTGTGGAGAAGGAGACCAAGTTGATCTACGATTATGTAATAATCAAAGTTACCAAGCGTTGTAAAGAGAAGGGATGCAGCATATTCATATAGGCCTTGCTATGATCAGACTTTATATGTTGCATAGAATCGGAGCAGGAACAAATGCTCTGGTAGTCTTGCAAGACACAAGATGGTCAAACACGGTGAGAATTATAATCACCATGGAGGTTGATTTAACACAAGGAACACAATTGGTATACATGGTACCGGATATGATGATGAGTATCAATGACTTCCATGACCATTTAAGGGTGTGAATACAAACCCATGGTTATGAGGCTTGGCAAGACGATGAGAGTAATCTTTTGGTTACACTATCAATGGTGGGAAGGCTTTCTAACACAAGCTATGTGGGATTCAATTACAACATAGAAAATGTTGTAGATCATCTCTCCACAAGAGGAATCTCTGCGATCCCAGGAGAAAGAAGAACGATGGAGGAATTAGAAGGGCAAAGCTGGCACCTAAGACCTGTTGAAAATGAAACGGTGAGGGTACCAAAATGGGTAGCAGTTCATCAAAGAATAACAACAAGCTTGAGGTTTGAAAGATACATGAATCAAACTCTATCAAGAGCATCAGTGGACCAAAGAGATCAAGAGGTAATGGGAGATGAAGAGGAAATACTCACAGCAGCAGTTGCACTCATAGAAAGTAAAGTACCACATCAGAATAATGAAGAATGTGCTTGTGAAGAATGTTTGCATAACAGAAGGCATATTACATATGATGTATGCTTCTGTAGAAATTGCTTGATAGAAGAAGAAGATCTAAAGTATGAACCATTGAATGTTCATAAAAGATCTAATAAGCCAAGAAGTAAAAACAAGCAGAAATGGTCTACCTTAGGTGAACCTAGTGGTAAATGGGACTATTATGTAAGGTATGATATGATACGGCCAACTTCACCAATTGAAGAAGTGGCGGCAACAGGTTGGGGAGATGAATTTGAAGCTAACGAAAATCAAACCTCTATAACAAAGATCATAGTCCGTGAAAAAGACAATGAAACAGAATCATCAGAGTCTGAATGGGAAAACCCATTCGCAATGAAGCGTGGTGAAAGCCAAGAAAGCTGTTTTTGTTTAAATGAAGATAAGGAACTTCCATATCTAAAATTCAAAAGGGAAGTTGAAAGAATCCTGGCAAATGAAGTAGCATATCCAGCTGAATCCTCAATCAATGTATACAAACCACCAGAGGATTCTATGATGGGACCACCGGTATACCCACCTTCAGCAGAGAATTACCAACAGTATGATGGGTCTCAATCACAGCCAAAAAGCCATCGATCGCCTAAAACACGGGTATGTTACGACCCTTACACTTCTAGACTAACGGGTGAATGAGATGTAGATATTAACAGCTTTCTCATGTTGACGCGTATAATATGAGGGGGAAATGGGATGTCATTGGTTTTACTCAGATTAGGTAGTGGCTACTAGTACCAGCTGTGAAACATACTAATTGACCATTTTTGCGAATTTATACAGCCAAATAGAAATCTAATACGAGTTTAAAAATTAAAAGCTATATTTAAAAACCTGTGTAGCCACCAACTACTTTTGCGAAAATTATCATGCTATTCAGGTGATTAGTAATTGGAAGTTTTGGAGGGAATTTGCATGGGTGCTTTCATTATGTCATCATTTGAAATGTGTTTCAAAAACAATTATCTTATCTTTCAAAACTTATGTTAAACAATTTATGTCGTTATCTTTTAAGACTTGTATTGGGCAATGATGTAATTCAGTTATTTTCTTTAATTTAACCATGTATCATTTTCGAGAGAGTATTACACCAAGAATTGACAAGCCTTTAGTTCTACGAGTTGTACGTTTTCTATTTCTTACGTAACTTGATAAAAGCAAGCGCACTCTGTGCCCTCTTGATACCATGCCATAAAGTGATTTAATGTTTGCTTCGTTGGGAGGATCGCGTAGTTATGTTATGTCAGCTCTAAAAAAATCTTAATAAATTTCCGGGATCGTTGTGGCATGAACTTATTTTTTCCTTTCCTCACCCCGCCCTACCTCTCTCTAGTTCAGAGCCTTTCTTCCAAAGCCTCCCCCAATCCCACTTTTGGCAGGCCATGGTGCAGATAAATGTGTCTTCGCTTTCCAGCTGCGCAAACCTTCACTCCTTTTACGGAATGAAGACCAAAGATCGCGTAGTTTGTTACGTCAGATCTAAAAGGATAAGTTGCCTTGGAATTGAGAAAGTTACCTGGAGTTCATAATTGTCCTAGCCTTAAATCATAGAACCGGGGATTATTCTAAGAATCTGAAGTTGGAGCGGGGAAAAAATCCCCAGTGGGTGGTGTTGTTTATAGTCTTATGTTTTGAGACTCGAACGATTGCACCTCATGTTTCCTCATTAGCGGGGTGTGACATAATCTTTATCTAGGATAAATATTATACTTTGGGTAATTACCGTTTAGTCGCTTAAATGGAAATACCGCAATAGTTTCATTCCAACAAAAACAATATTATATTTTAATTTCTTATTTATTTCCACTTAATAACTCGTTTCTCATTTCCGCTTGCATGTTCTATTTAGTTTGCACCGGTGTGACCCTTCGGCATTTTTGTGAAGGCCAATTATGAAAGACTGTTGTTTGGTTGCACATAATCCTTTCATTAGGTGGGTTATGTGGGCGAGGAAAGCGAAATGAAGAAAATGCCCTCACGTGGAGGGCATGCGATGGAACTTAACTAGCAAAGTAAGGATCGTTCGCCATAATGGCTAGGTTGCAACAAAAAGATACTTTACGGACGTACGAAATACAAACTGGCTTGAGTGGCCAACCTACGAAAATCGCAAACAAAAAAGAGGAAATTTAATTTACCCTTATAAATAAGATGATGTTATAATGAAAAATATCTTTAGGCATGCCTTGGTCGTCGGTTAAAGTACCGGTTCACTTTTTCACCAAGTTTTCGTATTGAAAGTCAAAGTCAAAGTTTGTAAAACTTTTAGCGGAGAGTATCGGTTCACTATGTTTTCACCAAAGTATTGTTTCCCATAGTCAAAAGTTGAAAATCGTCTATTTTAATTTGTCATATAGTGGACTTTTAGCCTTTGTTATGGCTAACAGTCTTAAATGGCTAGAAACCTCTATTCTAGTAGTGATATAAATTATTATATGTGAAGTTCATGCATGCAACTTGTATCATGTACTATAGACCCCATGTAACTGTTAGGGTATATGGCACTTATACCGACCTCTATACCGACATCTGTACGGTATATAGCTCCTGCACACACCGCACAAACAAATAAAGAATACAAACAAGGCTTACGAACAGTAATTGCGAAATGTAAATCGACATAAGATATAACGTGGTATCCACGACTAGGCTAGTTGTGGCAGACCACGGGATCAAACTAGTGAGATATTATTAAGTTCTGAGCTAAACTTCTCAGGCTCGTGCCAAACTACACGATCGTGCTAAACTGCACAGGGTACAAATACTTAAGATACAAGATACAATTATAATAAGGGGGTATTTATAAGTGTGAGACCTTAATCCACTTTACTCATTTTACCGATGCGTGATATAATCTTTCACAACTCAACAATCTGCCACTTGGAGGCTGACCACTTCACTGCTCTCCGTCTCAAGTAATCTCTGACCCTTCAACAATGCTACTGCTCTAACCTTTCTGTACCGCCGAACATACGAAACATGATGCACTAACCAAACGCAGGGCTAGGAGACTTTTGATACAAGGTATCCTAAACTAACATCATTAAACTGGGAATAATCTCTCTCTCTGGTAAGACACCATACTCCTTTATCAATTCACTCGGAGGCCAGTTGAAGCTGCGCAGAACTTCAACTTCTCTTTCATCACCAACCTGGTGAACATCTCTGCAAGGCTCTTCGTTCCAAGAATCTTCAACAAAGATAAGGACCCTTCACTTATCAATATCCGAACAAGCTTTACCCAACTACAAACATTTAGATTCTTCACAAGATGAATCAAACTCTTAGTATCTCTGTCACAGTATTAAACACTTTCTTCCTGAGCTCAGTCTAACATCAAAGACTTCTTTAACCATATCAACTCTCTGCTTGCTTATGCAACTTCCATAAATTAGACTTTTATAGTTAACATAGGGATACTCTTATGTAGTCTAGAATCCTACACGACTGTTGTTACACCAACTGTAAACACATAACCAAGCACATGCTTCTTTGAGCATCTATCCTTCATCTCGAACACTAAGGGTAACTACCACTTACGCTTGTTGAGTTTTGCCATGTCAGAGCCTACGACCAACATGTCATCAACCTTTAACAATTGTCTAATGAAGGATGAACCATCTTCTTAGAGTAGCAACATTGGTTCATGACACATAACTCGCACCCTATCCTTTTGCATAAAACTATTAAATTTCAAGTACCGTAGACTCGGTGCCTGAATCAGTTCATACATAATTTCCTTCAATTTGCACTCTAGGTTTTCTTTCTACCTAGCTAGCTGAAGTGCTGTGTAGATGTATCATTTAAGGCTCCCACATAAGAAGGCTCCTGCAGCTACAATACTTAACGGAGCCTCGTACCTTTCGCTGTTATTCTGCTCTTCTCTGACCTTGAACATCCACAAGCTTTGTGAAGCTTTCTTTCCTGCAGTTATTCTGACAAATGAACACATCCTTTTGTTTGTATCCTTCTCCCACTATACGGACACAATGCTACTTAAGGCTTCTGAATAAGACTCTAGTTCACCATTCTCTGTCACTAGTAAATAGTTTGCTGGTGAAGAGTACCTTACCGGAGCCTTGGACTCTCTATTGGACCTTCGTACCCGTGGAGTCTTAGAGCCTCCCTCCTTGGAGGATGCTCCGTATTTAGAGTCTTCTTCATCTGATCTTTGACTATCCTCGAAGCTCCCACTGTTTTCGGACCCCTCACTCGTAACTGAGCTCCAACCTGATCTCTAAGTGATTTCTGAACTAAAACCATGCTCTGCAACTATGCTATCATTCTCTGCAAGGTTCTCTGGAACGTCTACTAACACCACTTGACTCTTCTATATTGGCTTCGTAAAGCTACTTGAATCTGTCGCATACCTGGTTCCATAAATCGAGTCCATAAAGGTAATATCTCTGCTTCGGATAACCTGGTGACTCTTCGTATCTCAAAAACTGTATCACATTTCATCTGAGTCGCTTCCTATGAATGTACATTTCATGGCTTCTTCGAAAACATCTTTCACTTTAACAAATGAGTCACAACCAAATACCTTCAAGTGTGCTAGACTAGTATCCTTCCCTCGCCATTCCTCCTCTAGAATACGCAACCCTATTGGAACGTAAGGTATGTGGTAGATTAAGTAGGCCGTACTAACTGAATCTGCCCATAACATCTTTGGAGCCTCTGCATGAAGCCCCGTGCTCTCTGCTTTGAATGTTCGGCTCAATCTTTCAGCAACACCAAACTATAGAGGTGTTTCCAAGACCATTTTCAGCATCACAATCCCGTTCTCGACATAAAACTTAATCGGTCAACTACTATATTCTCCACTATTATCAAACTTCAAACACTTCACCTGAAAGTTTGCATTATAACTTACCGCAAATCCTGCTGCAGCCTTCGATAACAGTATCATAGTAGCGAGATCTTCATATTGATGCAATAAGTGTAGGGCCACAGCCTTCTGTATGAACTAGCTCCAACCTCTGTAGTCTCCTTGTCTTTTTTGACATTATGAAGGAAACCTTCTTCTGCTTCCCCAAACCACCTGGCTTATAGAAGTAGATATCTACATTTTGTACATCTGGAGCGTTGCCTTTGGAAGCTAACATGTTCATACCAATCCTGCTCATATCACCAAGTCTCTGGTTGTAATACTCCGTAAATTCAGGTAAATAATTTATTTATATTTTATTTCTATTTTTACCTTTAAGTAAAATTTTTACTTTTTACTATTTATCGGATTTGGTAATTTTTGTGTTTCTAGTAAGTTTGAGCCGTCTTTAGGCTTAGTGCTCGTCTACGTGTTTATCGTAATTCAACATTTCAATAATATGCCTCGAGGAATTTAAAATTTCTTTTTAAGCATTCTCAGCTTTATTTTCACGTCCTTGCCGAACTTTGCTAAAACTCTACCTTTTACCTTAAACCTATACAAATTAACCTCTATATTTTTATAACAAATACACACAATAAAAAAATGTAAACCCATTAAATCCTAGCCCCATAATGCCACCCCCTCTATAAGCCTAAAAACCAAACCCACAAGTTTTATGTTTTGAGTTCCTAGGAAAATCATCATTGCCTTATGCATACAGTTTTAAACTCCTTCCCTTCTGTATAAAAAAATACAGTATCTTACAAAAAAATAAAAAAATAAAACCTCCTCCTCCCTTATCTTGTTGGCTACCGATTGCATCCACCACCAACACCATCATCAAAAAAATTTCCTACCTATTTTATTTACTACAACAAATACTTAATGGGTCTTGCAAAGTTTGATCAAGGGTTTTGAAGTTTTGAGTTTTCTTGGGGTTTTTGTGCAAGACTTGGATTAAAAACTTATACATTGGGTGATTAAGAAGATTGTGGTACTTTTGGAAGCATTGGGTTTGATTTGGTTGTTTGGTTTGGGGTTCGATCATAAGCAAGGACCAAGAAGGGTTAATCCTTGATTTTTCTCTAGCTCTATATTTAATCTTGTAAGATTTTAGAACCTCTCTTTTATATACTTCATGATACATTTTTCTTATTTATTGAATCCATATGAGAATGTGTGTTGTGTGGTATCTTGGAAGTGATTATTAGGAAAAATAGGTAGATGACGGAGTTCGGTTAGTATTATGCTTTTGAGAAGTTGTGGATTGAGTTTGGATGGTTTTTTGGATAAATTGTTTGCTACATATTTATAAAAAAATAGGTTAAAGGTGCAGTAAAAATGTTTTGATAGTTTAAATTGAAAGTATATGATAGATTATTATCTCCCGATCGTTTTGATATAAAGAACGTAAAAATCGGCCATGTAACGAAGGAGATACGGCCGATTTAAGATTTGCAAAATAATAAACTTTTTGACAGCATTTTTATTAAAAATATATTATGCGCGGAAAATAAAAGGAGGTTTCAGACGCTTTTTGGTCCATTTAGGCTCAAGTGTAAAACACGAAAGTTGTCCGAAACGATGTTTTACTATAAATAACGTGCGGTATTTGAGCTTGATGGTGTAAAACAAAGGAGTTATGGTCAAATAAAGTTGGGAACATTTTTCGACAAAATTGCAATTTGTACATTCTGCGCATAATCAAAAACGGGTATTTTGGACCCTTTCGAGTCCGTTTTAGATTAAGTGTAAAACACGAAAGTTGTCCGAAATAATGTTTTACAAAAAATAGCGAGGGACATTTAACTTGAAAGTATAAAATAAGAGAGATAATATGAGTCAAAGTTAGACAAAAAATTTCCGGAGAAAGTCAAAGTAGCAATACTGATTGAAAATTAAAAATGAGGTTTTAAGTGTTTTCGAGTCCGTTTGAGCTTGGAAAACCTTAGCGAATGCTATTGTATTACTAATATCGTATTAGGGTGCGTTGGGACATGTCTAAAAATAGTAAATTATATTTTCTTAAAGATACATTTTTACTAAATAACCTAAGACACTAACACATATGGATTCCATTATATTTTTATGTATAAACGACTTATGCGTCGTTTCGTTGTATATTTTATTCTCCTAATAACGCGTCATTAATATAGGTCGCGGTTAGGATTTCTTGTCTTCAGTCTATTAGTTGTTGGTTATCCTATTCTCATCATTTGATATAAGGTGCGTTCATAGCCCCCTTTTCCTACCTAACTATTTTACAAAACTCCACAAGAGAGATTACATGCTTGTTTTACATTTTGAACACAAGTATAAAACTGTATGCTATTGCCTAAGTACCTTTATTGCCACTTAAGTCCCCCATATCATGAGCCGTTAATTGCATGTGTAGTAAACGTGAGTGTTGTGAATAGATCTATTATGACTGACAATCCCCGTCTAGGTATTTAATAATTTATGCCACGTCAAACGGATGCATTTAACATTTGAGAATAAGAGAAAAATATATGGGTGTCTGGCAACACCAACTCTCAGGGCACGAAACATGTTAAGGTTTGGTGTCATGAGTTTAGGGCAATATTACCTATTTTTGGACATGGTGAATGTGTTTCACTTGTCTACACTACTTAAATCTTGTGGTCTATACCTTTATTACTAAACCTATGAATTCACTCAACAATTTTATTGACTTTTTAGCATGTTTTAATCTCAGGTCTTAAGGTATGATTGCTTAGATGGGAGCCGCATGGATATCAATGGAAGGGATCGTTGTTATTTTATGTGTTCGATGAAAGCTTGTCCATACTATGTCTTTTATTAAACTTTGTCTTTATCCAAACTACATCATCTTTTTTAAAACATTAAAATGTTTGTTTTAAACTTGTGGGACCTTGTTTACAAACTCTAACATTGTCCAAGTATAGAATGTGAAACTTATTTTAAAATGTCTCTATTTTCAGGTAGTTTTCCATGACTTGTAATATGTGCCTTGAAGTGGCACCCTAATGTTACCTTTCCACTGCTGTCTGATTTTGGGGGTGTGACAGATTGGTATCAGAGCTGCAGTCATAGAGAACTGGGTCGTTTTCAAAACCTAGACTATGAATATTTTTCAAAAACTTTGAGTCTTTCATCGTTCGTCCGATATCCGCGCGTGAATACTTTTCGATTCCTTATTTACTCCCTCGAGCATCATTATTTGTATTATATGGATATATACGAATGTATATATATAACACTTGACTTTCCTCTCGACCTTTTACGTCTATCTT
>BQNB010130907.1:0-18862 GCA_026074375.1 Tanacetum coccineum
ACTTACCATTTGTTAAGTTTGTAAAGGTAAGGTTTAACGACCGTTAGTTCCTTTGTCGGGTGTTGGGATTTTTTTGGAGTTTACAGGCTCGTCTTGGGTTTTTCTTGATAAATGCACACTTTTTCCTTGGCTTTTCACGTTCTTTCTTTCTCATGTCTGGCTTTGTCCGTTTTTGTTTTGATTTTGTCTATTTCTTTAATATTCGTACCTGCACATACACAAACACAAAAACAAGCATATATCTGCCATTTTTATTATGTTTTTGGTTATTTGAGTCCATTTTATAAGGTAAAAGGTATGTGTAAAATAGCACATACCAATTTCCCCCATACTAAAGTATTGTCGTGTCCTCACACAATGCTATAAGTAAGCACTTAGAAAACTAAGAATCTTGATCCCTCTCGACTAATTACCTCAAAAAGTAGCTAAGTGTTCATCGAGGTGATTTAAAGAATCAAGAGTTTAGAGAAGCCCCCATTTTTACCATTATTGAAGATATACGCTCATTACCACTAATATTTTTATTTTTCTCTTTTTCTCATTATTATTTTTTTATATATATATTTTTTTTATATTTTAACAACTAACTAATTTGACTTTCGTTATTTTCATAACCGTTAGGGATCATAGAACAAGATGCATTTCGATCTGAAAATGCCCCCAAAAGGATAAATTCATCGTTCTCGACTTTTCACTCGCTCCAAACCAAGCTTAAAACGAAATCACAGTTAAATATCAGTTAAGATGCTAACACTACTCATATTTGCAACTTGTGAACTTTTCACTCCCGACAATTATTATATCTTAGGTGAATGTGCTATTTTGAATTTCAACCATGGATCAACGTTTTGCAAAATTCTATGTTTCACGTTCCACCCGAGAATAATGAGTTTGAAGGCGAGATCATCCCATGTAGCGACTTTCATCTCGGCACATCCCAACCTTGCGGCTAAGTGACCAGGCTTTTGACACCCCACAAAGACTAGTATCGGGACTCACGGACCTTAGGTTTCAAAAACTCTCAGGTTTCCCGTATATACATAGCTTAAAGACTTAAAATAGAATAGTCAAAGTTCAAAAGCATATTTAAATTTAACAAAAAGAGATCTATTTATTAATTCACACTTAATATTAAACATAACATTGATGCAATTGTAACCCTCGACCTTTTAGAAGGCTGCAACATCGGTTGTGAGCCGGCAAGATGCAACAAACTTTTATCAGGCCACAGTTATAATTATTATTATATTTTTTCATTTTTCATTTCTTTTTTTTATTTATTTCATTTTACGATATAGAGAAGACTTCTTTTTGAAAAATTCAAGTATAAGTTTGAACTAAGACTAAAATTATTGCTATCAACAACATAAAAATTGTTGATTTAAGTTTAATTTCCAAAAATAGCACGTATTGTTAGTCCGGTTAGGAGCTTATGGGAGAAAAAGCCACAAATTACATACATGAGCTCTTAAATTTCCAAATACAACTTGTTAGCATCCAACTCATACTTAACTCTATCATTTTTCGTTCTTCGCGAAGATTCGCGAATGCTTAGCCTAAAAGTTAAGGAACAAGCTAGAGCTCAACACGCTCGATCGAGTCAAAATTTATTCTTATTCTACCCAGCAAGAAAGTCAAAATTGTGACAAAACACTTATTTTATATTTGAAATTTTTTATTTTTTTTTCATTTTTTTGGTATTTTGGTGGTAAAAACAGGATTACGTGAAAACAACGGCTGCAGGCACAATCAAATCGATAGATCCCCCCATACTAGAATTAAACATTGTCCTCAATGTTTTAAGAAGGGTCTCTACGCAAATCTAAGGCCGTTTATTAATTATGCCAAAAGAAAAACGTTAGTCGATAAGATTAGGATATTGGATTCCCAAATGAAGCTGAGGATTTGAAGCTCGAGTGAACGAAAGACAAAACCGCGAGCATGAGAGGCTTTAAAAATCCGGGAAATCCTGTACAATAAACCACAAAACACAAAACATAGGAAAATGGAAGAAGCGGGCCTCAACACATTACAAAACACTTATTAAAAATAAGAAAGAAGATAGAATAGATAAGCATGGATTGCCACCCACGAAGCGCTTATTTTACGTCACTAAGCTTGACCTGATCCCCCATACTTGAGCTTGTCAAGGGGGATAGAAATGGGGATGACGAACACCCAAATTGGGAGTGTTGTCTCCATGAATCAACATCGGGCTTTTATGATGAGAAAGCTTGGAAGCTTTAAAGCCTCGATGTGATGAAAAAGGAGGATATTTCTCCTCTGAAGCAAGAATACCAGTATTGATAACTTTGTTCTCATTTTTAGATAAAAATGGAAGAAAAGTGTCAATCACTGGTAAAGGAGGATCACGGAAGAATGAGAAAGAAAATTCATCCAGTGATAGAAATATCACGGATTGTTGGCACTCCATATGAATTTTCATGGATGTCAAATCTTGTTTCTAGTTACGGAAGGAAAAGAAACTACCACAACCAATGGTTGGATCTGGAGGGAATCACTAGAAAGAGTGAATCCGAATCCAGATGAAGGGTGGGTTGGGTGGGCAAAACATTAGGCACGTGTGAACTACTTTGTTCTCTTGTCGGATTTATCAAAAATATCCTCACCAATCCATCATTGAAATTGCCCTGTTCGGGCTCATTCTTAAAGTAGAAATAAATCATACATGGTGGGTTATTGATAGTGAGTAAGTTACATCGTGGCGAACTCCTCATGATAAAAGTTTACTTCCTATCGGGCCTAAAAAAAAGGGGGGAGGAAATGAATCGATCAAAAGATCAAAGATGAACGAATCATATTGATAAAAATCAGCATGAGTAGTGGTATTGCCACTACCCTTCTCTTCAATATGATCGTCATGGAGATAGAAAGCTTCATAATCCAGAAGAGAATAATCAGAAAGAGTAGTGGTACTGCCTCTACTAATCTCTTCCAGATTAAAGCAAAATGTTTCAGATTCGGGTAAAGATTTATCAAAGGTGTTAGTCTCCTCCAAGAAAATGTTAAGAGATGTGGAGGAAGACTTGGTTACAAAATTGGAAGATGGAGTGGGATTATCTTTTAATGCTTCGATGTTAGCAATAAGAAGATTGACATTCAACAATTTTTCACAAAGAATATCGTCTTTGATTGTTAGAAGAATATCAGTATCAATTTCTCCAACTTCTGAGATAACAATCTCCACCACCTCTGAGCTGACGATCTCAGCCTCGGGAGGTGATGCATCGACATAATCGATATCCTAACCGTAGGGAGAATTGTCATCACTCGATGTAAAATTGTTGTTGAAATCGATGACAATCTCAGAGTGTTCTTTGAAAGCTTCAAGAGGGGTAGGATTGTTACAAAGAGGCATATCACACACACTGTCGGGAATACCCTCGGACTCACTTAGGATTAGGACAAGGTTCTCAACACTAGACTTTATTTTTTCATCTAATTCCGTTGTTGGAATAGTGTCGAGATCCTCATCCTCCATTATGAGAGAGTCAACGGGCTCCTCGGTTAATAAAACGGGTGTGACTGCAATGGTATCGTCCTCGTCATCATCGTAGCAAATGGGAATTTTCCAATATTGATCTTTAGGCACTTGCTCTTCCATAATTCGCTTTTCTTCTTCCTTCTTTTGCATAATTTGACCAACCATATCACATATGGATGTCATTTTCTCCATGATCTTATTTTGAGAATTTAGAAGCTCATTTTGAGAATTGAGAAGCTCATTTTGAGCATTAAAGATTGGATGATTGACGGTATATTGCGGGGGTTGAGTTTGGTCAAAACTGGAATAATTAGAATCATAACACGGATTAGGTTCGTAATAATTCATCGGTTGACATTGAAAAGTCTCGTGAGGACCCCCACAATCTTCACAACAAGGATATTGTTATGGAAAACTTGGTGAAGTTTGTGGAAAATAATCAAAGTTTTGATTGGAACACGGGTCCTGATTATATACAAACAGGACTTGAGGTGGACAATCATAGCCATGATGGGCATCATTCCCACATAACTCACAAGAGTATGGCACGTATTGGGGTTCTGGAGGGTGGTTTGCAAAACTTAGAGAATCGTTAGAAGAGTACGAAGTTGAAAATTTTATTGGTGTTCCATTTCCAACAGTATAATAAAAACAAACTCCATCATATTCATTACAACCACATTGTTGGCACGTACCCAAAAGACATTGTTGTTGCACACTTTGCAAATTTTGTATGATCTCATTAAGGTTTTGATTGTAGCATGGTTCCTGATTAAAGATAATCGGAATTTGCGGTGGACAATTGTAACCATAATGAGCACCTTTCCCATAAGACTTACAAGTACATCGTTGACAAAAGATATCGTCTAACGAATCACCACACTTGTAACAACAATTAGTGGTCATATAGTGGAGGGGACTTTTGCGAGGAATTTTTTACCGGGGGTCTTGATTGAAGGACGAATGGCTTTGAGGTGCACTAACATGTTAGTGTGGTCATTGGATGACTCGGAAGTGTTTTAGAATTTCGTTTTCATCATGTATTGTACACCTACCTTCATTCAAACACTTTCACACAAAAGCACTAGGTCGCAATACAATATTAGACCATTAGCAGGGTCCCCAAGTTGCCACAATTCTTTTTGAAAGGAGGTCGTTCTCGAATGAATGATCTTATCTACGAGACTCCCTTTAGAACATCAATAGTCTATAGTGTAAAAGCTCACAAGACGTGCATTCTTTAATCGCGTAAAGGGGGATTTAAACGATAGTCGAATGTAGCCATAAGAATTAAACTATCTAGAGGTTAAGAATGAATTAAATGGATATTAGGAGTAAAAGGGAAGATTTTGTTTTTGGTTTTCAAGTTTTTTAAACAACATATTTTATTAACGCACAAAACGAGATCGAATAACTTAAACTAATAATCAACTTGTTTCACGATAGCTCTCTAAAAGAAAAACGCATAAAGGAGCGGAGGAGCGGGAAAGCGGGAAGCTATTAAAATCCTTCTCCTTTTGGGTCGTAGTTCCTCGGAACAACCCTCCTTATACCCCTCTTATAGTTTGTTAATCAATTAAAGGTGAGCCGTACTTCACAAGTGACACAAAGGCAAGTTTTAATCTTTTGTTCGGGAACTTATTATGATAATGCTTCAGTTGAAAGCATTATATTGATGATGATTTTTATTTATTATTATGGACAATGTTTTTATATTTTAGGTTTTTTCTTGTTTTTATATACTA
Organism: Tanacetum coccineum; assembly: GCA_026074375.1. Classification (NCBI taxonomy): domain Eukaryota; kingdom Viridiplantae; phylum Streptophyta; class Magnoliopsida; order Asterales; family Asteraceae; genus Tanacetum; species Tanacetum coccineum. Next base: position 5,251 of record BQNB010130907.1, read on the forward strand.
ATAAAAGAAAATGAAAAATATTTTTGTATTTTTATATTTTTATAAAGAAAATATTTTCGTCTCACAGCCTCCCCGGCAGCGACGCCAAAAATTGACAAACTTCTGATCTACCCTTTTTAAATATGTATATAAATAAATATATAATATACTTATAAATATATAAATATAAGGATAAGAATCAAAAATCTCTCAAATGTAGTAAACCAGAAGTATGATTCCCAGGTCGTTATGTCCCAACGAGGCGTGAATTTAAAAATCGAGAATCAGTTTGCGGACAATGCTTGAATAATAACTAAAAGAAAGCAAACAAGAAAGGCAATTAAAGATACGGGCTAAAAATGTTAACGGGTGTTAAAAACGCATCCTAAAAAAACTAAATTATCAAAATTTAAACCTAAAATGATTTATTAACTTTTAATTAACCCTAAGTGACTAAAATGTAAGAATAAAGAAAACTAGACTAAAAACGAAAGCGATTTAAGCTTAAAAACACGAAAACGTGAACGGGATTCAATCCCGTTCTTTAAAAAATCAAAATATAAAATTTTGACCCTACGAAAACAAATTTATTTTTCCTAAGTGCAAAATGATAAAAGAAATTTTTTTAAAAAGAATTTTATTTTTTGACATTTTTATAATTTTTTATGAATTAAAAACGATTTTAACAAAAATTAAATATAAAAAACTACTAAACGTTTTATAAAAAATCTAAAAAAATTACAAAAAGTAGCTTGAATAAAGCTTAATCTACGAAAAATAAGCTGGAAGAAACAGCTTATCAAAATAAGCTGTTGAAAATCAAAAAGCGCTTATAAGCTTAATGGGCCAAAAAGGCCTTTTATAATTAATTTTGCACACCCTAACCAGATAGCCCTACTGGAGCCGCTAGTTAGTGTGTGATTGTTTGGGACGTTTTTGTGTGAAAGGGGAGGTTCAGGGTTCGAATCCTTGGCCTCCCTTTTTGCTAAAATATATATTTTTTTTCTTTTTTTTTAAACTTATAAAGCTTGCAAAAATAAGCAAATTTAAAACAGATTACTTTTTATGAAACTTTAAAAATAAGCTGGAAAAGGGCCAAATAAGTTGACAGTTAACCCTTTTTTACACTAAATCTATATTAAGCTAACTGGGTTGCTTTTTTAGAGCAAATAAGCAAATGGAAAATAGAAATAAGCCAAAACAGATAAGACACTACACCTAATAAGCTAGTCCAAATGAAATAAGCACAGGGAGTTAAGCCGAGAAGCAAAAAGAAGCAAATAAGAAAAGTGGCTCACACTAGCAGGCAAACAGCTACAAGAGCACTTTTGGGCTTAATTTTAAGTCCTTAAGTGGAACCTTATGGCTTAATGGGTAGTACCCCTAAAGAAATTGGCCTATAAGCTTCCTAAAACAACAAAAAGAAATAAGTTTGAAAGTCAAATAAGCCTTAAAAAGTGTTAAGAAAAAGGTGGTTTGCACTCAGCACTTGCTGATTTAAGTTTTTGAAAAGACAAAAATTGCTACTTTGAGCTTAAAATTAATGGAGAAAACAGATCCTTATGGAGCTTGGACCTCAAAAGAGACTGAGTTTGGACATCTAAGAACACATTTCAACAATCAAAAAGTATTTTGAATTTCAGCATAAGCATGAAAAAGTAATATGAAAAAGCTGTTTTTACTACTAAAAGACACTTAACAAAATTTTAATGACAGGTTTGATAAAACACAAGTAAACCTAGAGGACACTATCCTAATGCATTAAGACACTAAAAATGACACAAAAACAAGACCGAAAAGATGGATTTGAAGGACTAATCAAATAAGCAATGTAACAACTGTTTTGGAGCCACAGTTTCCAAGACTATTTAGGAAAAACCTTAAAACCAACTTTTAGCACTTAAAATTCTTGCAAACAGATTTAAAATAACTCAATAAAGCTTGTCAAACTTCACCAAATGACCCAAAGGGTTTTTCAAACCCTTTTGACCCATTTTGGCCCTTGTGCCAAACACCCCTTTAAAATTGGAAATCCTACTTATAAGCTTGATTAACAAAGATTTAAAACAAGATTTGTTAAAACAGAATGAAAACAATGAAAAATAAGCAATAAGGAGTAAAGACAATACAATAATAAGCACTTAAATAAGTAATAAGAAACAAGCAGTATTAAGCTAATAAAGACAGATTTAGGTAAAAACATTAACTAGGAACATATAAGCATTAAACAAGCATCAATAAGCATAAATCAACAATAAAAAGCAGACATAAGTAACAATAAGTAGAGATAAGCATAAATAAGCAAAAACAGTAAGATAGCTTAAAATGTGAAAAAGGAAACTTACAAGTGACCTTTGCTCAAAACAAGGTCCAAATGCTCAATGAGCTTTATTCTACAAGCTCTGGCTTATTCAAATAAGCCAGTAAATACCCATAAGCTCTTCCATTATAAGCTTATCATCCATTAAGCTTAAAACCAAAATTTAGGTGATGAAACAGTAACTTTCATTGAACTTTTGAAAAACCTTTGAATGAGTTAAAAACAGTTTCTATTAGCTTAAAAGAGCTTATGAGAATGACTTGGGAACACAAAATAACTTGAATGCATAAGCTTAAAAGACAGAATTTGAAAACTTGGAAAACTGAAATTTCATTAACTGTAAAAGGATTACAAGGCTTTGAAATGTAAAGACAGAAATTTAAAGACAAAAAACATAAATTAAGGCATTAAAAATAAAATTAAAACTACAACTACACTACTCTTCGTTTTTTTTTGTTCTCTGTCTTCTTTCCTTTTATATAAGGTGTGAGGTCTTTACTTTGTGTTTCTTGTGCTTGTTGAGAGAGAGACTTCAAAGCATCATCAAAACCATTCATTTAGCTTGCTGCCCAAGTCCATAGATCTCAACCCTCTATTTTCTTGTCTTAACCTTCAACCAATAGGAATAGAGAGGATTCCCAAGGTGGATGTGAGCCCATGTGGGGGTGGGGTTTATGAGAGTGATGGGTTTGTTTGGGTGTTGGGTTTTGTCGTGGTGTTGCAGAGTGTACGGTGAAAAAGATAGATGAATAGGGTTAAGAGTTTGGCAGGAAATGGAGTTTAACTGGATTAGTTTTTAGAGCAGGGTAAGCGTTTGGGGATTTGACATATTTAGTCCCTCAAGGTGTATGGTGGCGTTACATGGTTGGTCCTTGTGGTGTAGAAGTTATAATGAAGTTGGCAATATCAGTCCCTGAGGTTATATATTTCATTTGCACCCATAGTCCTTTGAGGACTAACGAAGTAATGAAAATAACAACTGTTTTGCTGTTTTGGGCTTTTATGTCTTCATGTAAAATACTAATGCGCTGACCCGACCCATTAGATGGGTTCGGGTGGGCCCATTAAGTATTCTTCGGTTACGGCTTCGGATTTGACCATTGACTTTTTGGTCTTTGACTTCGATTTTGACTTTGTCTTTTTCACGCTCTTCTATTCCATGCTCGGTTTTGTCGTTTTTTGGCTTCGTTTTTCGTACTTTTGTCGGATATCCGTTACCTGCAAAGTACAAACACAAAAACAAGCATATATATATATATATATATATGGCATTTTATGTGCGTTTTAGTCGTTTAAGTCCGTTTTTAATGGAAAATGGTATGTGTAATTAAGCACATACCAGGCTCACACACAGACACGTCAGCGAGAATGAGATGGAACATAAAGAGGAAGAAAGATCTGAAGAGTTTGATGATCATGAGCGGCAAGTTTGCAATATAAGAAGATTCGATATGATCAAGTATTCATTCAAAAATGACGAAGAGTATGTGGCTATAAAAGAAAGTGAATACGATGATTTGATGAAAACAAGCAAGGAAACAATCCATGCATATCAAGAAATCTTTCGCATGATGGACAAAGGATGGATGGTGACACGCACCGAGTGAAGGAAGCTGAAGAAAAAGTCTAACTTAAAGACTAGCTGAAAGAAAAGTGCTTCCCGGGAGACAACCTGGATTGTTATTTATTTTTATCAAGTCTATCTTCCCAGAACTCAATACGGCGTATCCGCTCCATACCATACGGCGTATTGAATGTCTAGACTTTATCTGTCCTTTATTTTTATGCAATTTAAACATTATTGTCAGTCCTGTCAATACGGTGTATTCATGCACATGATATGGCGTATTCAACAGACTGACCCATATTTAGATACTTTTTATAGGTTTCTCAATACAGCGTATTCCAGTTTATGGATACGGGGTATTGGTCTCCTGTACAGTTTATTTAGCTTATTTAAATAACCGTAGATACCCGAGATAGGATTTTGCATGTTTTTCCTATATTTTTCATATGACCTCATTGCAAAGAAATCAACAAAGTTGGTGAAGTATCAATCATTTGGAATCCTATGTGTGATTGTTAGTCATGCTAGAATACAGACTCATTTACAACACACATCCTTGCTTACAAACTCAACTTAGAGAATCTACCGAGCAAAATATCAAGGGAGTTTCTTATTCTAATTATTTTAAATTCCTGTTTTTATTGTTTTATCTATACAATGAGGACGTTGTATATTCAAGTGGGGGGATGGGAATTAGAAAGTATACTTGTCTTATTTTTCACATTAAAATGCTTAAATTATGCTCAAATTTAAAAAAAAATCACGCATGCTTTTGTGAAATTATTAGTTACATAACCTGCACACATAACCCTTATAAGATATTGTGAGGATTTAACCTTATCCGTATACAAATGTTTACCCAAATTCTACAAAAATATGAGTGTGCCGGTGATGTTGTAGACTTTAGAACTTGGCTTGGTATATCTATTCGAGACCACAATAATGAGTACTATGGATTTAGATGGAGTAACTTGTTTAAATTGGTAAATTTCTAGGACTACAACCAAAAAGACTTTATTTGTTTTTTTATTAACTAACTACATTGGTTAGTTATCCTCGTTGATGTGTCGTTGTGTGGTGTTTATTTATGATAGTTCAAGTTTTAAATTTATATTTTGCCGAATTAACCAAAAACAACACTTTAACGGGCAGTGTACCCGATCGGTGGTAGATTTGTGGTGAGTAGGGTGTCGAACACTTGAATCAAGGTTAAATCTCTCAATTTATTTATATCTTGGTTTATCTAATCTAAGTCAAACCTATACTAATATCACACCCCGCCAAGGCGTAAACGCGAGGCGTAACGAGAATGTTATCATCACTAACCAATGGGTTTGGTCTTTATAGAGGAATTACTAAAATGAAAACTAAGTAAAGCAAGACACACAGTGTCATAACAATCCAAAAACCTATTGGGTGTCTTTTATTAACTGAGAAAGACGGGTCTAGTCAATAAATGACATGCAAAATTATCCAAACATTTCCATGCAACGCGTTTTATTCAAACAGAAGCATAAATAAAAACTCCAAGCATTCCTACGGTCTCTTCTAGCCATCTGTTCGGCTCTTATTCTTGCAACCATTAAGCTTACCTGAAAATGATGCTTAAAACGTCAACATAAAGTTGAGCGAGAATCATAGGTTTACGACATACAACAAAATTCAAAATAAACTTTCAATTAGTTGCTGCAATTACCAAAACAATTCATGACAACAAGTAACAACAACGAGACGGAACGTGCCCACGATCCACAATCATATCAAAACAATGAGGTAGGCGTACCTCACCGCTCCACTAATAGTCATAGAAAGGAATACAAATCCCAATTCGAGACTCTTGATACGAAGTCAACAATTTCACAAGGAGTTATCACCTCAAGGGATACTATACCACAAAGTAGGCGACGAGTCACCCTCTTCATAAACACTGGGTAGGAATGTTACACCCGCTCCAAATCTCACAACATAACAACATCAACAAGACAAGACAAGACAAGCAAAACAAAACAAAATAAGACAAGACAGACAAGACAAGCATCATTCTCACCCTAAAATATCATGAGAAAAAGGGGCTATGACTAGCACAAACAACTAGCATAAATCTATACAACAAAATAACTCGTGTTACACGCTACTAAGCCAAAATCTTAATGCACAGGTAACAAACATATGATGGACGTATAAGGTGTTTTGTTAACCCCATGGGTCACCCCGACACCATACCCAACTTAAACCACTTCATTAACAAGTTTCACTAGTTAGTCAGAATTTGTTCAAAACTACAGAATTTTAACGTGACTTAATGTACTCAAAACCTCTACTTACTAACCTCCATAATTCATACCAAAAATCATCTATATTAATTTATGAGTATATTAACTACCTCATGATTCCCAAGAGCCATTTACATGAACAAGTACTCCTAAGAAAATCAAACTTCAAAACTGTCCTAATTCGGATCTGATTGCACACTAAAACGTTTGGACTTAAAAATCATAGTTAGACTCCAAATCAAAAGCTCTCCTTTGGTGGATTTCTAATAGACACATAGAATTAAACTCTTGTAGAAGGGATAAGCTAAATTAGAATTTTATGTGGGGGTTTTATACCTCGTAATCTGACCTAAATCTGACGCGTATTTACTGCTTTGACAACGTTTCTTACAACCAACGTTTGAATGACTTCCCGACCTCAAAAACCTTCGATGTCGGATGTTCTGAAAACTAGACTCTCTGAGCTATGTTATAGATACCGGAAACTTAACAAAAGCTATTACCATCATTGAGATAATGGCCGAATAACACAGCCCTAATTCTTCCTCAATCCAAATCAAATTCTAATGCGAATTAAGTTTAACCAATTATATCTATAAGCTTCTAATTAAACCCTAATCATTATAACATGGTTATTATATTGTTAATTACTGATCTTAATGAACCCTAATTATCCACCATATTAATTATTACATGATTAAAGATTAATAACTAACAAAGATTAATTAAAACTTACCTTAGAGCTTGATTTCTTCACAAATGCAAAAACCCTAATTTTTCTCTCCTCTTTTCTTCTTTGTTCGACCGGTTATACAAGGGGGGAGGGTTTGAGATTTTATTTTGTTTGTATAGGCCCCCAATTAATTATAGATAAGATCTAATTAGAGTTTGTTTTCTTTTAAAACTCTTTTTTTTTCTTTCCCTTATCCGGCCGAATGACATCTTTTCCCTTTTTTTATTTATTAATTAATTACTTAATTATTAACATTACCTTAAGTTTTTATAAAAACCTAAGCTTATTTGCGCAACCTTTTTGCGTAAAACACAATATTAATAACTTTTAGAAAATAATTAACTTTTATTTTTTATTAAAGCCGAAACATCCAAAAATAGAAGATCATTTCTTTAATATCCTGTACCACTGAAACTTAATCATCATCCTAATATTTACATAACACATAAATACCTATACGTATACATACATTACACAATTAACGCGAAACCGCTTCAATCACCAAAATTAAATCCTTGTCACGGAAAAGTGAAACAAAATGAACTTCACATAATCCACACAATTCCTATCCCAATGAGAAGCGATCACGCCCCCTCCCCCCCAATGATTGATTATCAAATTCACATAACCCACAAAAACACATAAACACGTATAAACACAAATAACACATATCCCCAGACGTTGCAACATATCATAAGTCAACACTAATAGTTAACAAACCTGCTCAAGTCATGGTTGTCACAGTATCCCCCTCATTTATAATAAAATAAAATTTATTTAACCACTTCAAATTTTTTATATCCTATTTGTATAGACCATTTAAACATATTCTTTTTACAAAGATCAGTTTAAACACATTTTTTCTCAAACACTAACACAATACTTCCAAAGAGTTTTTATAATTAGACATCATTTAAACATATTCTTTTTACAAAGATCAGTTTAAACACATTTTTTCTCAAACACTAACACAATGCTTCCAAAGAGTTTTTATAATTAGACATCAATTATGAAATATGTTACTCAAACAAATGGCACCATAATACCAACAGGGATCGTAAAACACCGTACAGACTCTAACACAATTCTATAGTTTAAAGACGAAAGAAAATACCAAGAACCATGGTATGTGCTATTTTACACATACCTTTTACCTTGAAAATCGAACCAAAAAGACCAAAAACATAATAAAAATGGCAAATATGTGCTTGTTTTTGTGTTTGTATATGTGCAGGTACGGATATTAAAGAAATAGACATAATCAAAGCAAAAACGGACAAAGCCAAACACGAGAAGGAAAGAGTGCACAAAAGCCGAGAAGTTTTCAAGGAATTGGTCAACAAAAAGTCACCTAAGGTCAACCATGGTCAACCTATAAAATGACAAAACCTTCAAATTACCAAAAAGACCCTTATTGTTAAATATTTTTCACCAATAAACCCTAAACCAATAACACCGTTAGTCCTTTTTATTAAAAGACTAACGGTCGTTAAGTCCTATTATAAACCCAAAACCAAACCCTTGGTCCATTTCCGAGCCCAAAACCCTTTTAGCCCAAGTCAATCCGTTTAAAAACCAGATCAAACAAAAATTATAAGAAGAAAAGGGCGCGGGAAACCACTTTTCACTGTTCACTATCGTTCCCACATTTACCCTGCTCCAATTAACCTTCTTTAAGTAAAAGTTATCCCTTCTAGAAGCTAAGGCTGACACATCTGACACTTAGGTGTCCACGTTGGCAATCCCAACGCCTCTGATTGGCTAAGTATGCGTGTAGAGCTTTCAACGGGTGAGATCAAGTGAATAGAAAGAAGTTATTGATGAAGGGTTGAGATGAGAAGAGAGGCAAGCGTCCTGGGATCTAGAATCATCTTTTGAAGCCTATAAAAGGAGAGCCTAATCACATAGAAAGGATATATAGGAGTAGGAGTAGGTGTAGCTTAGTATAGCTTATTGCTTATTTTTCTAGCTTATTATTGTTTTCAACATTGTAATTTCCTTTTCAAGTCATGTAATTTTAAGTTTTATTAGTAAAATTTCATTTCCTTTCAATTCTGTCTTTTAAATTCTGTTTTTTACATAATTACATTTTGGTTAAATCAAGCTTTTTAAAGTCATTTAAATAAGCTCATAAGCTCCTCTACTTATAAGCTACTGCTTACTCACTTAACCTCAGATGAAAGCTTAAAGTAAATAAGGCTTCTATTTACACAGTCTCAAAGTTCATTGAATAAGCCATTTGGAAGATAAGCCAATCCGGGAAGGGCTGATATGTGTGAAAACACATATCCATTTTATATCAAAATAGACCCTTAAAAGACCAAAATTGTGCATTAAAGGCTTGTATATTGCTTGTTTTGTCTTTCTTATTGTGTAGGTGCGGATATTGCAAAAATCACAAGAAAACGGTTAAAACCGGGCAAACATGAACACAAGAACGGAAGAGCACACAAAAAGCCAGGAGGAAGCTATCAAAGTCAAACCCTAGTCAACTCTCAGTCAACCCAAGTCAAACACTAAAGGACAAAATCCCAAAGTTACAATTCAGTCCCTCATAAAATCCAAAAGTTACAAAAGTGGTCCCTAATCCCTAAATGTTAACACCCGTTAACATTTATAAAACAAAAGTTAACATTTGTTAAATCCCCATATCCAAATCTATTTACTCGGCCAAAATCCCATGGCCCATTCCTTTTATTAAAAAATCAAAGTCAACCCCCAAGTCAAACAATCCTTTAATAAAGAAAAAGAAGCGGGAAAAGAGGTTAAACACTATTTATCGTCTCCTCCATTTACCCTCTCAGTCAAATCATGGGGCAAATCCCAATTAAAGGACAAAAAGGATAATTCATGGGATCTAGTTTACGCTGGAAAAATCTTACATCACCAAACCGCTTTCATTGGTTGATCCCATCAAGATCATTGGTCAATTCTATCAAAGGAATGACACGTCGGCATGAAGAAAGCACAATGGAATGTGGGATTTACACTAGAAGTACTCTCAGAAGAAGCACAAAGGTGTCACAATCACGGATTGCCACGCTGGCAATCCGTGTGAGACAATCTAATCCAATGGCTTGAATTGAAGAATCAATGATTAGCAAATGATCAAGGGCCAATGATTGGAGGAGGATCTAACTAGCTTTGGAGCCTAGAAGGTTCAGCTGGATGCTATAAAAAGGCCTCTCATCCTCACACACAAGCATCTTTTTCTTTTCTAGTTTTTAGCTTTTAGATTTTTAAGTAATTTAGCTTAAGCTTTAAGTTTTAAGTAAATGTAATTTTCATTTAAATCTCTTGTAATTTCTTTTCAAGTAATGTAATCAAGTTTTTTTTAGTTAATGAAATTTAAGTTTTCTTTAATAAATTATCAAAAAGCCCTCTATAAGCCCTAGTTATAGTAAACGGATCCATAAGTTCTTATAAGCTCTCACAAGTCTCTAAGCTTGAGATTGAGCTAATTTGTTCATTAAATCTATCTAAATCCTAAAATCAGTCTAATTACCTTAACTGTTGGAATTTAAGCATAATATGGAAGGGACGGGGTGTTACATTGGAAAGAGCTCTCATGGACTTTTACTGACTTATCTCTGATAAGCCAGAGCTGTTGATAAGCTCATTTGAGCACTTTAGCTTCTGCTCAGCTGAAGCTCTTTGTAAGTTTTCATTTAGATCCTTTGACTTTAAATTTCTAGCTTATTGTTTGCTTACTAGCTTATTAATTTTGCTTATCTGTTTTCTAGTTGCTTATTTGTGCCTTATATTGTCTTAGTGTACTTATTATTCATGTTTGTTAATCTGTTTTTAGTTATAGGATTGTAGATCTTAGATTTTCATTGCTTGTCTAGAAAAATCATAAATACCAAAAAAATAGTTAGCTTAACTTTTAGATTCTTAAATCTAGCTTATTTAGTTGTTGTTTTGTGTTTGTTAAGCTTGTTATAAGTAGTTTATTATCTGGTAATCAAATTTTGTTAAGTGTATTTCAATTTCTAAGTCTAAATGCAATCTATCAAAAGCTTTAAGGGGTGTTTGGATTAACATTGTTTGACCTTTAAAAGTCAAGATCACTTTGAGTTTCAATTTGGACAGCTGAGTTTTCTTAAATAAATAAGTTTTAAAAAGGTTTGAATAATTAGTTTGAGTTTAAAATGAATTTGTGGCTTATTATCTTTGTGTCAGCACCAGGGGAGCTTTTGCTCTTTTAGATCTTTGTGATTTTTGATCCTAGTCTTCCTAGGTGTAGTATTTGCTTGTTTCAGTGTTCTAACACACTCAATAAGAGAGTGTAGTGCAGGTTTGTCCCTTAAGGACACCTGCAATTGTGGTTTTGGCCTTTGGTCAATTGCACCAGCAGTAGTAACAGCAGTTACTACTGCTACCTTTTCATTTGAATTTAAGCTAGTTAAAATAAGCTTAGGGTTTTAAAATTTAGTAAGTTTATAGATTAATGTAGGTAGTATAGATTTAAGTCTTGTTTTCAAGTTTTCAAGCTCTTATACTTTAGGGTTTATATAGCTTTTAAAATATAGTTCATAAAAAATCTTAAAAGCCAAGAAACAGTTTTAAACATAGTCTTTGCTTTAAAACTTAGATTTCTTGCCTTATAATGATGTTGGTTTTGATGGTGATTGGATTCATAGCTTATTGTTGATTATTAAGTTTGCAAAATGCTAAGCTTCTATCATAGCTTATTGAGCTTTCTAGCTTATTTAGATTTCTAATTTTTAGTGCTTATTCCTGAATTTGCCCTCTTAGATCATAAGATTTAGATAGCTTTTAGTGTTTCCAGTTAAATTAGCTTATTGAATTTAGCTTTTACACATCTTAAGCTTTCTAGAACAACTTTTAGATTTGAATTTGAGCTTAAGAGGAGTTGTGTGCAAGCTTATAAGTGAATTTTAGCCTTTTGGAGCTTAAAAGCTCACTTTCTGTTAACAGCTTATTAAAAAGCTTTTTGAGTGCTTATTTTTTAGATTGAGCTTATAGTTTCTTTGTTAAAGTTGCTTAAAAAGTTGTCCTTAACAACTTTTGTTCTTTAAGTTTTTCATTAAAAAAAAGGAAGTGGAAGTCGGGGGTGAGCAAGACTCGAACCCCCGACCTCAACACCTCAACCTTTTATAAACACACACACACCACTCCCTAACGCTGTGCCCTTGGGTCTTTTTCATAAGACTCTTGCACACTTAATACTTTATACTCATTTTCCCTTAATAAGCCTAACAAGCTGTTAAAGCTTATTTCGCAGCTTATTTTATAAGCTGTGATCTCGGGCTTATTTTTCCTAGGTTTTAATTAGTTTAAGCTATTTTCTGTCATTTTTCTAGAATTTTTATAAGTCGTTTAGTATTTTTAAACATTTAATTTCATTAAAAACTTTAAAAAATCATAAAAAATAGAAAAATAATCAAAAAAATAAAAATCTTTTTAGAAAATTTTCTTTTATCATAAAGTTCATAGGAAAATTAGTTTTTCTTTCGTAGGGTCTAAATTACAAAATTTCGTTTTCTAAAGAACGGGATTCGTTCTCGTTTTTGTTTTTCGTGTTTTAATGTTCATTTCAACTTCGTTTTTGTTCTAGTTTTTTTTAAACTTACTTTTTAGTCAAATAGAGTACAATTTAAAAGTAAAATGTAAGTTAGGTTTATTTTTAGCAAATTAAGGTTTTTGACCTCCGTTTAAGGGTCCCGTTTTGCGTTTTTAGTTAAATTTTGATTTACCGTTATTTGTCTTAGTGCTTAATTGTTATAATTTGTTTATTTCAACCTTTAAAAGTAGTTAATCAAATCATCTATTGTTTCTCATTCAAATCATTGTCCGAACAACAAACGTGGTTTCAATTTCACAAATCGTTGGGGAAACGACCCGGGGAATCATACTTCCCGGTTAATATACGTATTTTATTATATTATATATATTTTGAAGAGTTTCCTTTTTACCTTTATCCTCAAGGGTAAATTGGTAATTTTCCATCGTATTATATATTATATATTTTACGTGAATCAATTTTTGGCACCGCTGCCGGAGATCTGTGATTAAGATTCTATCGTTTGAAGTTTGTTGATATTAATTTAAAGACCTTTTCATTTTTGAAAGTTTTGTTTTTGTTAAAAAAATGTAATTTTTTTTTTAAAATATAAAAAGTAAAAAATATTTTTCTTTTCTTTTTAGTATAATTATCATTTAAAAAAAATCAAAAATATAAAAAATTGTCCAAAAAAATAAAAAATAAACAAAGTTGGTAAAAGAACACCAACAAATAATACCTTCAATTGAGGTATTATCCTTTAGTAAGTTCCCAACTCGAATCAAAGATTTAAAAACTTGTCATTTGTGTCATTTACGAAATACGGCTCACCTTAAAAAGTAAAATTTTTAAGAGCTACCGTAAAGTAAATTTGATTATTTGGTTTAAGTTGTTTTCTCGTTATCCGTTAATTTAGTTTGTTTTTAATAAAAAAAAATAAAAATAATAAAAAAAAATAGTTTAAATTTTCTTTTTCTACTTTGTGCATGCGCACTCGTTCTCAAACCCGTAACCGTAACCGTAACCGCCAACAACAAAGCCAACTGGCTGTTGTTCAACCATTTCATTTAGAAGAACTTGTTGTTAATCCTCCCTTAGTTTCGATGGCTGATAACCAGACTATGACACAATTGCTCCAAGCACCCACCGAGGGTTACGAGGATGCAATTGTAATTCCTGAAATCAATGCTAACTTTGAGTTGAAGCATGGTTT
>BQNB010130908.1:6437-18862 GCA_026074375.1 Tanacetum coccineum
ACACACACACACACACACACACACACACACACACACACACACACACACACACATACACACACCCACACGCACGCACACACACATGCACACACACAAGCGCACACACACATACACACACACGCAGGCATACACACACATGCACGCACACAAACGCCCACACACACACACGCATATACACACGCACACACATATGCACACACACAAGCACACACACATGCACACACACAGGCGTGCGCACACATACACACGCGCACACACACACACGCCCACATGCCCGCTCGCCCGCACGTCGCCAGCCCGCACACATGCACACGCACACACTCACGCGCCCACACACGCACGCACCCACACACGCACGCACGTACACATGCACGCACACATCCCCCCCCCCCCCCACACACCCACATACACACCACCCCCCACCACACAAATGCACGCATGCACACACACACACACACACACACACGTACACACACACACACACGCACAGACACACGCACACACACCACACACAGACCACACACACACACGCACGTACACACACATGCACACCCACACGCGCAAACACACGCGCGCACACACACACACACATAGAGACATATGTGCTGCTTTTGTGGCTGGTATGATCTGTATTTTGATTTGCACACTAAAATATGACACACCTTATAACGCCTATGAAATCAGCGGCTATGGTGGCATTTATACAACACATATAAATTCAGTAGTCGTTTAGGGATATTATAATTTTTAGCATCTAATGTGGGTGTTTGTTTGTATTTTTTTATATGAAAGTCATCTGTGTGGTGTGGTCTTCAGCAAATCACTGTCTTTTAGCGATGATAAGAGCTTTGTATAATCATAAGTGTTGTAAGGTGTATTTTATTTGCCTGTGGCGAAATGGGAGTGTGTTCTTATATTTCTTCTTACATCTTTAGAGTTCCAAAAATTTTGATCGTCTTTAGAGACTTGCATCTCATTAAGGTTGTGTTCTTATATCCGAGTTTACTTACATGCACTACGTTATTGCTCCAGATCTAACAATTCGGATGTGTGTGTATGTGTCTCGATAATTGTTTCTAGTGTGTGTCTCGGTTTGGGTTCTTGTGTGTATGTGTGTGTTTTTTTCCTACGGCCTCTCTATATATGCCAGCTATGATCGACCAAAACGATGCCGTTCAGCTTAAGCGGCATATTGAACTGCCAAACTCAATCCAAAACGACGGTTTTAGTCCTAAAACGGCATTGTTTGGTTAGCCCATACTCTTAAACGGTCCAATCAGGCCCGTAAACGATGTTTTTGCAACCTCAAATCAAACTTTTCCAAATCATTATTATTTCATACAAACATATGTGAAGCTGCTACCACAGCAGTAGGGCCCATCGAAGCACAAATTAACCAAACAACAAAACAATAACATTTACACGTATAACAGATTCTTTTATATTAACATTAATCATCCATGTGATCAGGTTTTATTTTCGATTTCTTGAAAGAAAAAAAATCAAAGATGCTAGTAGTAATTAAATTAATTAATAGGTTGCATAAGATGCTAGTAGTAATTAAATTAATTAATGGGTCTAGAGACAATTAGAAATAAACAATGGCAATCAATACATTAACTAAAAGCAAGAACTTATTTGGGTAAACTTATCTCAATCAATGTTAGGATTTAGATTTGTAGAAGACAATGTAGAAAATAAAAAGAAGGGTATAATTGACATTCATATTCAAAATATAATTATTATGCATTTTAAGTAATTAAATATGTATAAATTAATGATTTGGATATATATATATACTAGTTTCATAACCCGCCCGATGGGCGGGTAAGCTTCGTAATAATATGGATAATTATAAATGGACGTAAATTAATATCGATCAATATTTATTTTTTTAATTTAATTCAAAAGGGTATATAGGTAAAATAACATTTTGTATTTTTTTGAATTTATTTAATAAAAAACGTTTTTTATTTCCTGAATTTTTGGAACTTTTTTAAATATATTTTTCCAGCATGTTTAGTTTTGAAAAGTTAAGGTGCATATATGTTTTTTTCAGATAATGTAATTTTATATATGTTTTTAGTGTTCAATTGCTTAAACCTATAATGTGTTTTGGTCACAAATATTTACACAAGTGCATGAGAAATTTACATTTGAGCAAATTGATTCATATTTTTTGATTTGATTCACAAGTAAACATCATTTAATAGTGAATCAAAGCTATAAATCACAAATTTGATTCACAAATCAATGCTAAAATCGAGTTATGGTAGTGATTCCTTAAATTTGTATAGAAGATTCAGTATTTTACTTATATTGCAAAAACAAGAGATTTTTTAACATTGATTCGAATTTTTTTTACACATTTTGAATTATAATCAAATTAAAATGAGTTTTACGCTTGAAAATCTTGAATCAAAGTTAAAAATATATCATTTTTAAAAACCTTCTCAAAATAAAAACATTCTCAATCGATCCGGATTCTATATATCTCTACATTATATATAACAGGAGGCATTTGACTATTTAATGCCACATCATCTCGGATGCCATGTCATTATGTTTTTTTTTGTAATTATTGTGACATTAATAAAATTTGTTTTTGAAAAAGTTGTATATGAACATAATAAATTCGTTTTTAAATTTAGCATAATGCCATGTCATCTTGATTTTTTGAAATTCTGGATTAATTTTAAAAATTATGTCAGTGGCAAGATTCGAACCTAGGCCATTTAATTTAATCCTCATACAAAGGCTACAACCACTAGACCAAGCCAGTTATTGTGATATACATTTGCATAACCAAATTGATATACACCTACAATTCCGAAAACATTAAAAAAACCCTAATATAATCTGTAATATATTTTTTCATTCATTCGTATCTTCAGATATATCCCTAAACCCTAATATCATTCATCCTTCTCTTAAAACCCTAATTCAACTGTGTTATTTTCCGGATTTTGTGTATGCATATGTTTTTTTTGTTTTTTTTTTCAGGTTTCTCATCTTCTTTGTTTTGGTTTAAAGGTACATGTTTTTTTCTCAAACACCCTAATTCATTTGTGTGATTGTGTATGCATATGTTGTATTTTTTTCAGGCTTTATCTCTTTGTTTTGTTAAAGGTATATGTTTTTTTTTCAAAAAACCCATAATACATTGTGTTTTTTTTTTGATAGCTGTGTTATTTTGGTTTGTAATTTAGTACATAATCTCCATACGTATTATCTAGACAGTAGATTCCTTTATCTTCATGTACATGTTTATGAGTGTATAAAAGTCAATATGCAGGCGAGGTCACGCTTCTTGGTTTCATAGGTACATATGTGTTCATGTATCATCTTATCGAAAAACTATTCTTAGTTAAATTTCACTCTTGTTAACATTTGTAGGGCAAGGACTGTTTTGTTCTGTCGGATGGGTCCA
This sequence comes from Tanacetum coccineum, assembly GCA_026074375.1. Taxonomy (NCBI): domain Eukaryota; kingdom Viridiplantae; phylum Streptophyta; class Magnoliopsida; order Asterales; family Asteraceae; genus Tanacetum; species Tanacetum coccineum. Next base: position 9,868 of record BQNB010130908.1, read on the forward strand.
ATGGTTCGTAAGACAACAAGAAAAACAATCCCAGGAGGTTTGGTTATTTGTCAAATGCTTTATTTCATTCTTGATGATTTTTTCACTCACTTGAGTCAATTTTTTTAATTCTTTTTTGTTAATTCCTGTGATTAATAGCTTTATGTACAGACTTATAATGCTTAAAAGTCGGTTCTGTATGTTCTTTTTTATATCTGAATAATGATGTGCTTTGTTTTTGATATATTTTTTCCCTTTTTGTCTCAATTAGGCAACGAGACTTAAATCTTTGCCGAAGCAATTATAGCCGCAGTATAAATTAGTTACCCAACAGCAGCATATTGATTACCAATTCAGTCGGTATGTTAATGATATGGTGAGAATTGATTCTTGGAATACGAAGCGGGATTGTTCAGTGACACACCAAAGGGTTGAAGTTTCTAGTCTCTAGATGCTCAATGGATGTAATTTTCCAAAATCCTTCGGTTTTTGTGGATTCTGTCACGGTACGTCGTCTCAATTATTTGTACTATTTTTATTCAGTTGGATAGTGCATACATCACTTTTCCACAAATTTCAACACATAACTCAGTGAAGGTAAAAAAAGATTGATTATTTTTTATGTTTTAGGTCGACTCTTTTACTGTTGCTTTCATTGTTCGTTATTTTGCTTTATGCTATATATTTTCCATTTTGGATTAGCAATGTTTATTGATTATCCTTAGGTGTTGCAGTCAAACATGCCGAGAGTCCCAACACCACTTCAGAAAAGCTACAAGATGAATATCAACGCCCCTCAACGACTCTATGTGCATTCCGTTCCTTTGAAATGCTCAAAAAAGTCATGAAAGAAAAGACAAATTCTCATGACCATTAGTCTCGAACACACTCAAGCAGACTAGAAATCGAATTCCACTACCTTCCAGCAATTAAATTGCTTCTCGTGTTCAAATTTTAGTGCCAAAGATCAAATAAAAGACATGCCTTATTCTAGTCATATGGGGGGCCCTATTTCCAACTGTGCACTCAAACAATCTTCAGATTCTGCTCAGTGTGCTCCTATTGGAAAACAAGACATCTCGCTTTGCAATTTTTGGAAACTCTTTTTGCACTCATTCAATCGCACAGCCTCACACGAGTAAATTATCTTCATCGCCTAATATTAGTGACCTCCAGATGTCTCCTAGGCCTCCTTCAAATAAACTCTATCAAAATAAACCGTATCACATGTGGTTCTCACCCTTTGCTTGACTATTTCATAGAATGCTAATGTTACAATAAGCCCTCAAAATCTATCCACCACAGTGCTCCAGTCAGAAACTCAGAATTTCAAAGCAGCCCGAAGAATGGTTTCACCTCGCCGGCGATCAGGGTAGTCTCCACAAGGAATAACTTATTCACAGTAGTGATTAATAAGCTTAGGTTGGTATGAAACCTTTGTTTGCCTTTTTAGTTTCTTTACTTATCGTGTTTTGCATGTGGTGTCATGATATTCAACAAGCGTAGGCTACAAACAAACCCCGTTTAAAAACTGTTTTGTAGGTAAATTTTGTATTTTAACATTTGCATACTGTAGTGCAATTGGGAAACTTTCAAACTTATACTCTTATGTAGTTCAGGTTATTCATTTAAGCATGTGCATATATTCAATCCAGAAGTGTGCGTATAAAGAACTGAAGACTGTTTTGTAAGTAAATTCTTGCAAAAGGGTATTAAAATATTATTGATGAAGCAATTCGTCTGGTAAGAGTTGACAATATTCAATATCTGCTAGATATTCAAATTCTTTACAATATACACACAATCAAATGCTGCCAACTTTGCTATTGTTTTAGTTTTTTTTACCTCATGTTTTTCCTTTACATGTGCAGTTAAGCTAGGGGTTACCGGCTTTAGTATTTCGTGCTCTAGGACAGTATGGGTATGGAATTCAATCCTCGATCAACCTCAGTGCAGTCTATCATGTTTGTAATATTTGTTAATGATTAATAATGTTTCCTTGCAAAGTGTATTTTTTTGAAAAAAATCAGTTCACGTGGTGTTTCTGGGAGTAAAAGTGTCGTATTAGTGAGGATCGGGAATGAGGATGAAGTACCATGCACGACGAAGGTACATATATTTCATTACTTATAATGCACGATATGATTGTACCGAAGAGCAATCATGTATCCTCTTACCCACAAGATAGTGGCATATTTCATTTACTAATGCTCTGTTATCTACTCCATTGTTGTTGCCAAATGTACCCGATAACAAACTTTTAAGAGAATAAATAATTTTTCCTATACTGAAATACTAAAATGTACTCTTTTGATATTTATAGCCCTGATTTGAATAAGCAGTTAGCAATACATGCGTATATAGTTCATTCTAACCAATGTCTTTATTAGTTATATATGTAAGGTTCACAAAAGAACATACAGATTCTTCAGTTTAGCCTGACTTGATGCTCACAGTTTCTGATATATGAATGGAATGCTTTGATTTGCAGCCTACTGATATGATTTCAGCTGTCAAAGAGTTTCATGCTTCAAGTAAAGAAGATCTTAGCAAACTCAAAAAGGATGATAAAAATGGCAACATTCAATGGACCAAAGCCGATGGTACCTCATTTGAGGTAGGTTGATTTTATTCATTCGTTAAAAGTTTTAATTTATTTGATGTCATAAACCTTATGTTTTAGATAAAACTTAAATTTAAAGTTAAAAGTTGTTGATTGTATAGTTGTATTTATTTAAAGGACTCGTGGAAAGTATTGGTTGGCTTGAGAATGTACTAAAGGTTAGTCCCGTTATTTCAGACCCTTCCACAAGATAGTGTTAAGTTGTGCGGTATCTGTAACATAAGAACCTGGTAAGTTCAGCTTTCTTTCAACTTATGCGTCTATATGGTAATTTTTCTTAAAGATTTCATCTGCTAACTAGGGTTTGATGTTCAACCCGACTCATTCATAAAACTTACGTGTTTAAACCAGTCAACCAAGACCACTAATCATAAGAAATGGTTTCGTGCTAATATACCATAGGTTGAGCTAATAGGTGATGTCTAACAGTAACTAGCATATACCATATTCATGTTATGAAGCTTGAAGCTACAAAGTTTAGGCCTCGCGAGGTGATCAAACATGTACTTCAGAATGCTGCCGCATCACTAAAAAGATGCTAATTTTGGAAGGGAATATAGCGGATGATGTCCCCATTGAGGTTATTGGTGATGTTCTTTAGATTCGACAAATCCTTACAAACTTGATAAGGCAAGTTTTTATAAATTGTTTTTTCATAAATAAATGCTATGACCTGCTTACTGAAAAAAATTTGGCCTGCATAATTATTAAATGTGCAATCTTAGCTCATTTAAAATTGAAGTTACGAAGATGTTTTTAGCATTTGAAGACAGAAATGACAAGCTTATCCTTCACAAAGAATCAGCAGAAGAAAACTATGTACCGGTTGATTGTGATATTGTAAGGCTACGTAAGCTGGTGGTTGAGCTCATTTGGCTTCTTGAGATCTGAACTATAAGGGACTAAGAGTGTCACCGAGAACGAATACAATTTCTTACTTTTATAGTTGAGAAATTTGAATATGAAAATGCATAACTTAAAGTAAGTTTTGTTTAGTTGGTGGTGTTTATTCAAGCACTTGGTTATCTAAGTGTGTATTTCATTGTACACAGATATGGTATTATGAGCATATCATTACTGGAAGGCCTAAATTTGAGCAACTAAATTTCCTCGTGTATGTCGATGGGATAGCAGCACTAGGCAAACCAGACTATAAAATTTGAGCAACTAAATTTCCTCGTGTATGCCGATGGGACAGCAACACTAGGCAATACCAGACTATAATATTTGAGCAACTAGAGAATACTCAGGTATGTGTCGTTTTTTTGCTGTTATTATTTATGTAATGTCACTTATGGCTCATTATGTTTCAGATATTATGGAAGCTTCAATGGAGATGAAAATGAATTTTATCAGGGCGATCACTCAAGTTAGGTAAGTCACCCTCCTGCACACATAATGACACATGTATCTAAATTTTATAATGATCGTTTTTTAAACTTCTAAAAGGAATCCTATGTAAGAACTGCTCCTGGAACAATTGAGCAGCCAATTACAGTAGGGAGTAAAAGAGTTACCAGAATAGTTGGAGTGCAAAGGGAAGAGGAATAACCAATATTGCAAGATCAATCCACAATTTTTGTATTAAGTGATGTAAGTTAATTATACTGTAGCAATTAAGTAACAAGGGTCTGATTGCTTTACCAACACACGAAATAAAAAACCATAAAAATTAAGAAACGCAAAAACTAAAAGCCTACAAAATACAAAAAAGTTAACTATGATCCCACAAAAATATAGATGTTTTAAGTTCAAATTGCAACGGGTATACGGTATTCAGTTTCCAAGGCTTCCTTTTTTTTAACTTTTAAGGGTAATATGTCAAATTATCTTTTTTGATTAAAAGTCTAAGCAGTATATACATGGTATACATGAGTGCATGATGTTTTATATGGATCTTGATGCTCTTAGTTACTTGCATTCAGTCAGGCTGTTTGGTGCTCAGTTTACATACGATTATCTTTGTTTCAAGCAAGCTCTGGCTACACAATTTGCCACAGAAGCTCTTCCGGATGAAACTTGGTAAATATGTATATCTTTTGGTAGTATAAAATAAAATGAATCATGGATTGTGTGCTATTTATGTATATTTACGCCAAACCACTTACCAACACATAACTTTGTTGACAGTCTCTAAAATGTCCTCTCATTTGATCCGTCCAATTACTTACTGATTTATATTTATTCATAGGGTTAATGGCATATAATAGCAACGTACTTTCCCATTTGAGTCATTATCAGTTATGAACTCAAAAAAGTATCACAATACCCATCCAACTTTATATGTTTTGAGCCGATATCAGCAACTTGACCATTTTTACTTACAAAATTCACGTCGTGTGACACATGTACATGTCATGTCCCTTTTCTTAGAGCGTTAGGTTCCATGTCAGCCCCTAATACACACCGTTAGGTTGTATGTGTTAGTGTTAGGGTTATATGTGTTTTAATTGGGGAAGACAACCTAACGGTGTGTATTAGGGGCTGACATGGAACCTAACGCTCTAAAAAAAGGGACATGACATGTACATGTGTCACATGACATTATTCATATGTAGGGAAATTCAGTTACCCAATAGACATGATGTTTTTCTTTATTTTCAGTTGCAATAGTTTATGTTTTACTAAAGGCTCATGCTTGCAATAGTTTATCTTTTTATTATGACTGTTGCCGTAAAGAAGGATTACAGGAAAGCCACTCTATGCATCCATCCGGATAAACTTCAACAACGTGGTGCAAGCATTCAGCAAAAGTATATTTGTGAAAAGGTTTTTGATCTTCTCAAAAAGAACAAGTAGAGAGAAATGTAACTATTTATAAACTCGATTGATTCTTAAAACTGTTCAACTTCTGCATGATTTCCTTAAATTTGAGCTTTTGATTTACAATATGTATGTGTCCTGAAATATTCTTCCAATATTCTATTATTTGTAAAGTTCACTTGGTCACTTACTCATTTAATTTGTAAGATCAAAATTTTCAATTTTCAGATTCTTGGGTCTGATAGTGGTTGACAACCAGTTCAAAGTGCCATGTACAAATCACCCTTTGTTAAATATTTGCTCAGCCAACCAAACATCATACCATAAAATTAATTATAACCAAGAAATCATTCTGATTAGTTTCTACTTTTAGTTAATTAGTTTCTTAAGTTCTTAATTTCCATTGTCAGGCCGTCCTGTCAACCCATTTAAGCTTTAAAAAGTTTAAATAGTTTTATAGTTGAAAAGTCAAATAGTGTAAAAGAGGGGTGGGTTAAACGGGTTGATCTGTCAACTCAGATTGGTAAACGGGTCAACCCAATGTGTTCACATAAACACATCAACCATTTGAACTAAACGACAAATATTGTCTCAAAAATAGTTTTATGAACCGAACCCGCCGCATCCACTAGATGCTTTCCATACAGCCCGTCCGGTATTTATGCATATATGGATTATGAATTGGGATGGATTTTTTATGCATCAAACAAAAGGTTTGATGTTTTGAAACGACGGGCTAATGTTTTGGGACATCAAAATGTTGCAATGAAACATCAAACTTAACTTATGCGGAAAAACGGTCTAAGTCATTGGAACAATGGGCTGATGTTATTGGACTTCAATTGTATCGAAACTTAGGGATTCTAATAACAAAACCGACACTAAACCCTTACAAGTAAGAGATTATCTTTAAATGTATCATTACAAGTATATGTTTCTGCACTTTATAGCGAAAGTTTTATGAACCGAACCCGCCCGTCGGGTAAAAAAAATTGAAACTGTAATGACACGATATTAAGAAGACCAAAACAGACCAACCAGGACCTAACAAAACAATTTAATATTAAACAAACATAAATACACCCACCTAGATATAGCTGAACAATTTAGATCTATTCAGCCCAATTGGACTCGACACTCACAGTTATTAAGCCAAACTCATACACACCTCTTATCTAATATGTTACATATTAAACCATCTAGAATAAGCCACATTCCATATCAACCATTTAAAATTACTCAGGAAAATCATTGTGCTTCTGCTACTGCTTCATTAAACTTTTCTTATGAATTGTTTTTCGTCTTTCACTCGGGTTCTACTATTAAAGAATCTATTTCTCATCATCTATTATTATTATCGTTATGTACTGCTTCATTAAACTTTTCTTATGAATTGTTTTTCCGTCTTTCACTCAGGTTCTACTATTAAAGAATCTATTTCTCATCATCTATTATTATTATTATTGTTATGTGTTTTGATTGATATCGCTAGGTGAAATTTGCAAATTTAACTCTGTTGACTACCAAAGAGGGTGTACCAATTGTTTATGTATCTCACAAGACACCTGTGTGCTGTTACAGTTTCTTACAGATAGGAAAAGAATGTCAAGCCAATCAGGTAGTTTTTAACCCATAATCTTTTCCGTTTAAACTGTATGATTTCATGTATTTCGCATATTGAGCCAATTAGTGTACACATAAATATTTTTTTCTAGAGATGAAAACAACATACAACAAGTCTAAGCTGGGATAGGGGACGGTGAGTTCTGGAGCGATGTTGATTTCTATTTTGACTATCATGACAACATAAAGCACATCAAGAAACAAGAGGATAATATATGTGCACAAATTGATGGAAGAAAAAGTGATTTTTGGGTCAGCGATGGAGACTTTCAGGATATACATGGAGTTGGGTATGAAGACGGTTTTGTAATTACTCCTCTAGGTATGCTATATGTGATATGTTTCTTTAACGACGTTAAAGTAACATATTCTCAACTCGCTTATATTATCTATTTGCAGTTCGACAAAGGTTCGGTGTTCGATGAGACAATCGAGTACTTGAAGACGCAGACTACTAAGAATATCGGGTCAACAAATTGTAAACGTCGATTTGTTCACTTTGTTTACGAGCCCATTAAACAGATTATTATTGATTTTTTCTTACAAAATTGTTAGTTTTCACAGTGCCTACCATGTACTCCTTTCCGAGTCAACAATCATACAATACATTCGTAGTTATGATTCTTTCAAATAGGAATATACATTCGTGTTAGTTTTCACATTGCATATCATGTACTCTTTTTTGTATACTTGCACTTGACGAATACTTTATTACGCTTTATTCCATCTTATAGGATTACCGTGCATTTCTTTTTGTTTGTTATTCACTCTATAAAAATTTCACATGTTTCATAATTCATATATACTCCCTTCGTCCCATAATTATAGTCCACCGACAAAAAATACGTAGTTTAAAAAAAATTATCATTACAGCTTTCTCTCTCTTACTTTTTGCACAATGACAGTTTTACCCTTAACCAATTAATTTTTAACTTTTTTAAAGTTTGTAATAATAATATTAAGTGAGGGTAATATGGTAAACTTAATATAAATTCCCTATCTATTTTTAGAAGTGGACAATTAATTTGAGACAAACAAAAAATGAAACCTGAACTATAATTATGGGATGGAGGGAATATGTATATAATAATGAGTTTTGCTTGGATATATACGTAATTAATGATCTTTGGAAGGATATATATGCAATTCCTAAAAAAAAAGTAATCTTCACCATTCATTTTATTTAGGATCTCAGATGTCACGTAATTACTTTTTTCTCCAACATCTTGTCTTTCTTATCTCAGAAAGCTTAATCTTTTCATCCATGACATAATACTTAAATTCGACATGCAATTACTTCAATTTTTAACTTAACTATATCAATTTCAAGATATTTATCTCAATTCGAGATCTAATAAATACAATTTCACTTATATTTTCTAGAGTAAACTGCAAAAATCATCCTTGTGTGTTTTAAATGACATAATTACCCTTCATATGTTTAAACCACATGGATGATTTTTGCAGTTTACTAAAAAAACTAATGTTACAATTACTATTATTATTATTATTAATATTATTATTATAAATCATTTTGTTTGTAATTTACTTATTTTATTTTATAAATTTTTATATTTTATAATTTTTACTTTTATTTTTTTTATTATTATTATTCTTTATTATAAATAACTTTATTAGAATTTTAAGGGATTTACAAAAAATTATTGAGAAGCCGATATATCATCTAGGCCGCCACTTTTTGATGTGTTTGTTTATCTGGCTGAGGCTTCCGCCTTTGACGCAAACCAGAATGGCTGATTTTGTTCCGCCTTCACATGTTTATGTGGTGCCGCATCAATCAACCATCATGGTTTGTGTCAAAGGCGGAAGTCTCAGTTAGATAAACACACATCAAGGAGTGGGGGGCTAGATAATATCTCGGCTTCCTAATAATTTTTTAAATCCCTTAAATTTCTAATAAAGTGATTTATAATAAATAATAATAATAATAAAATAAGTAAATTACAAATAAATATAATAGAAATAAAAAAAATAAAAAAAATTAAT
>BQNB010130909.1:0-18862 GCA_026074375.1 Tanacetum coccineum
TTGATTCTGCAATTTATGAAAGTTGTTTTTAAACCTGAAAAGGGACTTGCCAAACACAAGGGCCGAAAATGTAATTTCCCTTTAGTTATAAAAAGGCGCGGGTCAAAGTCCGGGTCAAATAAACCCATGGATCCCCAATCGACCAATGAGAGTTCAACCCCCAATTATAACCCAACCCTAACCCGACCTAACCCTACCCAACCCGGTTTAACTTATAACCCTTTTTACACTTACTATTCACCCTATTTCCCCCAAATGAGATTAAACTCACTCACACACACACCGAATCCACTCAAGAACACATGAACCCTAGTTTCTAAACCACTCACCCCCATCTAAATTAACCATAGGGTTAATCATCCCCTCACACCCCTTAACCCATCCATCACTATCAATCACCCAACCCTAACCCCCTTGAGTTAAACCCATGTGGCATAAGGGAGGGATCTCATTGGTGGATATGACGTGGGAGTGAGTGTATATTCAGTCACACTCACATAACTAACACACATATGTCCACGTCAACGATCCGGGTTAATACAACTTTAATCTAACGGCTCAAGATCAAGGAGAGAGAAAAGATTGGAGGGTCAAGATGAAGATATAGAAGGATCGAGAAGATGGCTAGAGCTCAAGTTTCGGGTATAAATACCCCCCCTCATTCCAGCTTAGGGGGTGTGAATTTTTAGTTTATTTTTGTAGTAGTTTATTTTTTTTCGATTCAGTTTCTTTAGTAGTCTTTTTATGTAATTTCAATTTCATGTTATTTTATTTCGTATTGTAAGAAACTTATTTCAGTTTTAATAAAAGAATTATTTCATATTAATTTGCGTCTTCATTCTGTTGAAATATTGGTATTTGTGTTTGTTATTGTTGTTCAAATAATCAAGGCTTGATACCTATTGGAATTGGATGGCTGCTATGGTATCAAGGGTTTAGAGCTGTTGGTCAGCTTATAGGATTAGTATAGGTTGTTGTTGATTCGAGAATGAGCTTATGTGAATAAGCCATAAGCTCCCACTTAGCTTATTGTGGTTTCCTGTTCATGCTGGGAACATCAAGGTACACACTATTTGTTTTACATTTGTTCTTTTTCTGTTTTCTTAATAAGCTATGGGTTATTTGTACTAGTAATCTGTTTAGTAGTAGCTTAAATATGCTGTAGGATTTGCTAATAGTTGAATAAGCAGATTTTATAAAGTAGTGGAAATTTTGTCATGTGCCTTGAAGATTGCTATTTAGATTTAGTTTAAATATTTAGTTTAATTAAATAATAAAATTAGGTTTTCTAGTTTAATTACTTAAATTAGTTTAAAATTACTCATTAAAAATTAGGGCTTTTAATAAAATTAATTTTCTGCATTATTTCTTTTTATAAAAAAATAATTTTATACAATTTTTAGTTTAAGTTTTATATTTTTAAAAATTAATTTTCGAATTTAGTTTTTAATATTTCATTTTCAAAAATCAAATAAAAAGAAAAAAAATAGAAAAATTAGTAATAAAAAATGTTTTTCTCATCTTTTTAAGTAATTTAGAATTAATTTAGTTTAAAAAGTATTTTTCTTAGTTTTTATCAATTTAATTTCTATTTTTAGAATTTAATTTAGATTAAATAGTATTTAATTCATAAAAAATCCGAAAAGCCCTTAAAAAATATTTTTCTTTTTCCTAAAATTTTCTTTAGCATTAATTTAGGTTTAGGAATCTAGTTTACATTTTTAAGATTTAAATTGCATTTGTTTTCTTAAATGTCGCATTTTATTTACTTTCGTAATTAGTTTAATTTGTTAATTAGTTGTTTAATTGTGCCTTTAATTTTAGTAGTATAAATCAAAAATTTTCTTTGCTTCATTCAAATCAGGATCCAAACCTAAACGTGGTTTCAATTTCACTAGTCATTGGGGAAACGACCCGGGTGATCATACTTGCCCGGTTTAATATACGTATTCTATATATATATCTTTGTGAGTGGAATTGTCCAAGGGATACTTGGGGATTTCCTTAATTTCTCTATAAGTATATTATTTTACGTGTATGTAAAATTGCAATCATACCCCATTCAGGCAACATGTTATTAATAAACTTTAAATTCAATTGCATTTGGGGCATGGTCATCTTGATGTTTCTCATGTCGTTGATGAGTTTGGTAAACCTGACATAGTAATCGTGAATGGTCTCTCCTTTGTTCTGACAGAAGTGTTCAAAATCATCGTATAATTGTGATTCACGGTCTTATTTTGTTAATTCTGAACCTTCCAGGAGCATCTTCACATTATCCCAAATGTCCTTTGCATCAATGTAATGATTGATAAGAGTGTAGATGTATTATGGCAACCCTTGAAGTAGGATATTTGTTGCCCGAATGTCAGCGTTATACCTTTCCTTATCTTCAGGTGAAAGGTCAGAATATACTCAATCTCGGTCTGGACCTAGATGTAGGGTACCCTCATTCCCTTCAGCAAGTGTTTCCTGAAATGTTCCCATCTAAAAAGGTCCTTCATCAATCGACTTCAGAATGTTCACCCCATTCTCTTTACCCCGACAATACAATTGAATACATTGTTGCCATGATGCAAAGTCAATCCTATCAAGCATAGGTGGCCGGGTATCAGAACCGGCACATTGGATATCTTTCGAGAGATTAGCCATCTTAACTGATTGTAAAATGATTTAAGTTGATCAAACAATGATTAGTGAATGTATGTTAAAAGTGGTGATGTTTGTTTAAGTGTTTTGTTGTTTGAGTTTGTTACGTTTCACAAGTTTGAAAAATAGTCCAAGTGTTTTGTTGGATTAGTGCTCAAACCGCTACTGTCAAACCGCTACTGTCAAACCGCTACTATCAAACCGCTATGAAGAATTTATACCAAATCTCTACCACGAAGAAAAATGGTCAGAGGTTTGATTCCCAAACAACCTTGAGAAAAATCTTTAAAAACCTATAACAAACCGCTACTTATAAATCGCTACTAATGGTAAACCGCTACGAAGTTAATCTGCCAAACCGCTACTAGAAAGAAATGGTAAACCGCTATGAAGAAGAAACACCAAACCGCTACCAAGAAATGAAATTGGCAGAGGTTTGTTTCCCAAATCGCTATGAGAAAAAGTCTTCAAAACCTGTTAACCGCCACGGATCAAACCGCTACAATTACCAAATCGTTACTAGTAAACCGCTACACTAGAAGACAAACCGCTACTGACAAACCTCTGCCTAATAAGACAAACCGCGTTATATTAGTTAGTACCACTAGTTGTAATTTGTACCGACAGTACAAAATGTTAGTACTGATCAGATAGTTAGTACCGTTAGTATAAAATAGTTAGTACCGTTTATAAGATATGCATGAGATATCTTAGGAAAGAATATGCATGATCTTTATAGGCATTTTATAAAGCCCATTAGGGTTTCCTTAGTCTATAAAAGGAACCCTAGGCATAGTTAGTAGATATAGTTCCTACGACAACAAGTAGAGGTCGATTAGCAATCATAGTCTTTGTAATCTTATCCTAGTCAGATTCATGTATAATATACAGTTCATTTTGTGATTCTTATTATTGTTCCTTCTTAGACATTATTGATTAGTATTACCACATAATCAATAAGCGTATTAGTCAGTGTATTCACCATTGTTGCTTTAGATTTATCTAGAGTAACAAATCCTTTACAAGCTAAAGGTTAAAGATCCATTCAGTAAGGGATCCAACAAGTGGTATCAGAGTTTGTGTGGAAACTCTGAATAAAAAGAACTTTATTATTTGAAGCAGATTTACAATCAAGCTCATCAAGCTTTAATGGACATCTCCTCCTCAAGCTCATCAAGTTCTTCTGACAAAGAGGTACAAAACTGTTCTAAACAATGTCTTGAATCTTTTAAAACTCTTCAAAAGAATTATGATAGTGAAAGAGAAAAACATAGCAGAGCAAGACTAGAAATTCAGGGTTACGAGTTAGCCTTAGAGTCACTAGAATCTAGGATACTTGTACATGAAAAGAATGAACTGGATTGGGGTGAAAAATATGAGTTTCAAAACTATGAGGTTAAATGCAGAGAAATAAAAATTAACAACCTAACCTGGATAAGAGAAAGTTGTTAATAAAGAGATGAGTTAAAATTTAAAGAATAGAAAAAGTAGAATACATCATTCAAGAATCTTTACTTACTCAACTGTCAAAGTGAGTGCTAGAAGATAAAACCTGGTTTAGAATAAGCACATAATTGAATGAAATGAGTAACAATTCTGGAACTAGATAGTGAGAGATTAGTTTGAGTGTTTATGGATGTCCATCATGATTGAAGAGAACACTACCAGCAATGATAAGTTCTCTAAAGCAGATGGGTTTCATAGTTGTCGCCCCTCCGCTATAATAACAGGTACTTCCTAACCCCAAGCTGACATATCATGTTGCAGTGTTTAGATGAATAAGCATTAGGAAGAAAATATTTGAGTAAAAAAACAACTGATCTTAATACTAAAATAAGTGAGACTGTAGGTAAAACAAATGAAGCAAATACTCAAAAACCTAAGACAGTCTATGAATCAGTTAATAGAGATAAAGTTATCATTGAGGATTGGAACTCAGATCTACAAAGAAGTCTATGTGTACAGAGTTTGAAGACTGTATGCACAAAAGATTCCAAATGAGCTCCATGGGTGAACTCACTTTCTTTTTGGGACTTCAAGTGAAGCAACAACCTGATGGAATCTTTATTAGTCAGGACAAGTATGTAGCTGACATCCTTAAGAAGTTTGATTTTTGGTCCATCAGAACAGCTACTACTCCTATTGAGTCTAATAAGCCACTGGTCAAGGATGAAGATGGTGAAGATGTAGATGTACATGTCTACAGATCTATGATTGGTTCCCTGATGTATTTGACTGCATCAAGGCCAGACATCATGTTTGCTGTTTGTGCCTGTGCTAGATTTCAAGTCACTCCAAAAGCTTCACACTTAAATGCAGTAAAAAGGATTTTTAGGTACCTCAAACATCAACCCAAATTAGGTTTATGGTATCCTAGGGATTCACCTTTTGAACTAGAAGCTTTCTCAGACAGTGACTATGGAGGAGCCAGCCTTGACAGAAAATCAACAACAGGTGGCTGTCAATTTCTTGGTAGAAGATTGATATCTTGGCAATGCAAGAAGCAGACTATTATGGCAAATTCTACTACTAAGGCAGAATATGTTGCAGCTGCTAACTGTTGTGGGCAAGTACTATGGATACAGAATCAGATGATTTATTTTGGTTTTAATTTCATGAACACCAGAATCCATATTGATAATGAGAGCACTATAAGTGTTATCAAGAATCTTGTTGCTCATTCTAGGACCAAGCATATCGAAATTTGATTTCATTTTATCAGAGATTGCTATGAGAAAAGACTGATAGAAGTTATCAAGATTCACACAGACTCTAATGTTGTAGACCTTCTCACCAAAGGATTTGATGTCACAAGATTTAACTTTTTGGTGGTTAGCATTGGGATGTTAAATTTGTAACCACAATTAAGGGGAGGCAAGATATTTGTTGTATAGTTTATAGATGAATTCCAAGAATAGGAGATGGCTATGATACTCATTTGGGGTTCACTATACTCTTTGGCATAAGGATTCAAGGTTAGATGTGGTACTAAGCTTAGTTCATATTGCTGCAGACACTTTGTACTGCTAGTACCAGAATTAATACCGCTAGGCTTATTTAGTACTGCTCGAAGATATCTACAGATGATTATGGTATTTGAATTGAGTGCAAAGCTATGTAATGCAGTTTGGTTTGTTTTTGAGAGCTCTTCATATGGTACTAAGTTAGTTAGTTCTGCTAGTTTTGGTTAATTTTGATAACCAAAAAGTTAGTACCGCCAGGCTTAAAGTTGGTACCGTTGGGCAAAGTTTGTACCGTTGAATAGCCGTTGGAGAAAATACCGCTAGGGGTCTAAAGTGTAAATTGCGCCATTTATTTGATCTTGGCTTTGCTCAACCTATATAAACCCATCTCAATTTCACACTTTCTTCACCTAATATCTCTTAATCGCTCTCGTTTAACAACCCTAATATTTTCATCACCGACAACCATCAATTCATCGACTATGGTAGCTCTTAAATCCTGTCCTAAGCATAACATGGTCGCCTACTTAGAAAAGACTAATAGGAATGCTGAATTTCATGAGATCATAGACTTCCTTACACGTAGCTTAATTCACTATGCTCTCACTGCAAGTCCTATTGTCTCTACTATGTTTGTTGAACAGTTTTGGATGACTGCTAAATCTAAAACAATCAACAATGTTAGGTATATTACTGCCACAGTTGCTGGCAAGCCTGTCTTAATCTTAGAAGCATCAATTAGAAGTGATCTTCAATTTAATAATGCTACTGGGATTGATGTGCTACCAAACTAGGCTATATTTGATACCATTCAATTAATATGGTATGAGGGATATTTGAATACACTTACTTTTAATAAAGTACTCTTCTCTCCTCAATGGAAATTTTTGTTTCATACCATCATCCACTATTTAAGCTCAAAAAGCACATCTTGGGATCAAATACCTACTAATATTGCAACTGTTGTAATATGTTTAGTCACTAATCAAGTTTATAACTTTTCAAAACTAATTTTTGATGGTATGATGAGGCATTTGGATGCAAAAAAGAAGTTTGTCATGTACCCAAGGTTTATTCTAATATTTTTGACTAACCAACTCAAGAATGTGCCTGTCCCCTTAGACCACTTCCCTATTAATGCTTTGACTACTAAGGTTTTCTCTTTTATGGTTAAAAAGGGTAAAAAAAATTAGGAATGTGACCCCTTTATTTCCTTTTATGTTGGCTCAACCAACAGAGGATGAAGGTGCAGTTTTAGAAAGACCATCTGAAATCCAACCCACACCTTCTCCTACTCACCCAAGTGAAGGCCAGTCTGAGCCATAGCCTGACCCATTCCTTCGACCTTTTTCTTCTAACCCAATTCCTGATTCCATTCCAGAAGGCTCTGGTGGAAATCATGGAGGTCAGTCATCCGGTGATAGATCTTTATCAGGAAATGAGGATGGCCTGACACTCTAAAGTGTGTATGATCTTTGTGTTTCCTTGTGTAAACAGGTTACAACTCAAGCTGCACAAATTAAAGATTTAAAGGCTCAGATCAAGCAGCTAAAGAAGAAGGCTAAACCTGTTATCTCACACCATAATGCTTGGATCAAGAGTGTCTCCATGAAGAAACGATTGGCAAGGCACAAGTCTTTGAAGATAAAGTTGATGCAGAAGGAGTCTGTATCCAAATAGGGGAGGAAACCTGCCAAATCTGAACCAACAGTGCATAAAGATCTAGCTTTTGATGATCTTGATGATGCAATGGATTACATGGAGACTGAGGATGCTCATGATGAGGGGACAGTGAAGGACAGTAAAGAAATAAGAGTAAGTATTGAAGATCAAGTTAGTACCGACAGGCCAAAAGTTAGTACCGACAAGCTAAAAGTTAGTACCGACAAGCCAAATGAAGGTACTGCTGAACCAAATGAAGGTATTGCTGAGCCAAAAGATGAAAATTCAGATGAAAGTGCTGCTCCTACAACTATTTTCAGAGATGATGAAACTATTGCTCAATTTCTGGTTACCATGAGCCAAAATAAGACCAAGCAAAAAGGATTTGAGATTAAAGAGATTAAAGATACTAATAGACCAAGAACTACAACTGAAAGGTCAATCTTAACTTTGAAGCCACTTCCAAAGATTGATCCTAAAGACAAAGGCAAGAAAGTTCTTGAAGAAAAAGCTAAAACAGATGCTGAATTAGAAGGTGTAAATGAAGTTGAAAGAAAGTTTGCTCAGCTTGCTAATGATGAAGAAATACCAGAGAGGTTCAGGAGGAATAGGAAGCAGAAGAAGAGAAGAAGAAGTTGGATGAGGAAGAAGATACTAAAGCTGCATTTACCAATAAGTATGACTTTATTCAAGCAAGACTTAATACAGACAAGATTCTTGCTGAGAAGCTTCAAGAAGAAGAGAGAGAAAAGTTCACCATTAAGCAAAGAGCCAAGTTTCTTCATGATACCATTGCTGCACAAAGAAGATTTCTGGCTCAACAAAGATCTAAGGTTATCATAAACAAGCTTCCTATAAGAAATCAGCTGAGAAACCAAATGATGACATACTTGAAGTATCTAGGTGGATACAGACATGCTTACCTAAACAAAAAGAAGTTTGAAGAAATACAAGTGATGTATGAAAAGGTAAAAAAGGCAAATGAAAATTTCATTCCAATTGGTTCTGCTAAAGATGAAAAATTGATTAAAAAGATGAACGAGAAAGCAGCTGGTATGGATAAAGAAGAGGTTTCTGAAGAACCTGAAAGTACTAAGGTTAAAGCTAAAATTGAAGAACCTAAGGAGAATATCAGGAAAAGATCAGGAAGGAGACTTAAGATGAAAGCTCCAAAGAGGTCTAAAAGGAAAAAAGAATGATTCTGATCATGAAGAGGAGAATCAACTAAGAACCTTTCTAAAGATAGTTCCTGAAGAAGAAGAAAAGATTGATTATGAAGTTCTGGGCACTAGGTATCCTATCATCAACTGGGAATTAAAATTTTATGATTATGGTCATTTTGGAAGAGAGTTGATTTACTACAGAGTTTTTAGAGCTGATGGAAGTTCAAGGTGGATCAAGACCTTTTCTGAGATGATTAAATTTTTTGATAGGATGGATCTGGTTGAGATACATAGTCTAGTAATGAAAAGGTTTGAAACAACACCTCCAGAAGGAATTGATCTACTTCTTTGGGGTGATTTGAGGATTATGTTTGAGTCAAAGGAAGATGATGAACTCTGGAAGAATCAAGAAGAGTGGAAGCTTCAGAGCTGGATATTCTATGAAAATTGTGGAGTTCATGTCTTGAGACTAGAAGATGGTACTGAGATCAATATGCTAGCAGAGAGAAGATATCCTCTTACTAAAAACACACTTAAGAGGATGATGGATCTAAGATTGACAGTTGTATCTAATGATGATACTGTATTTGATTTGCTAAGGTTTATTGAGCAACAGATTGATGAGTTTGGAGGCCAAGATGGAAATGAGGAGGATCTTTGAGTGTTGGTTGTAAAACCACACAACAAATGGTCATCAGTTCACCATGTTTAACAAACATAAGAACTGGCTAGTCCATAAGCAAATGGCTTGTGGTAAAGACTTCTCAAATCCGTTTATGGTTGACAATTTACCAATAATTGTATGGTTCTCAACTCACCTTGCTTCACAGTGAAGAGTTGGCTAGTCCAGGATCAAACAGTTTCTGGTAAAGACTAATCAAATCTGTTGATAGCTGATAGTTTGCTAAAAACTATATGGTTATCAGTGCACCATGTTATGGCAATGAAGCATTGACTAGTCCAAAAGCAAACGGCTTTTGGTAAAGACAAATCAAATCCATTGATAGTTGATAGTTTACTTAAAACTATAAGGTTATCAATTCACCTTGTTGTTTACAATGAAGAATTGGCTATCCCAGAGCAAACGGCTACTGGTAAAGGAATATCAAATCCGTTAATGGCTGGTAGTTTGCCAAAAACTACAAAGCCAGCTTAGTTGGATTTACTATGTTGCTGATATAGAAGGGAAGCTTAAAGAAAATCAAGGTTGAAGAGTTGATACTGATCAAGTTCATCAAAATGGAGATTTGAAGAATAGAAGTGTTTGGATACATCCTCCTAGTCTACAAGATGTTTACACTAAAGAAACATGAAGTTAAACAAGTTCAACAATCATGTTTAGGGGAGGATTGTTGGGAATTATGTATTCCTGACTTAGTACCATTAGTTATATTAGTTAGTACCGCTAGTTGTAATTTGTACTGACAGTACAAAATGTTAGTACTGATCAGATAGTTAGTAGTGTTAGTATAAAATAGTTAGTACCGTTTATAAGATATGCATGAGATATCTTAGGAAAGGATATGCATGATCTTTGTACGTATTTTGTAAAGCCCATTAGGGTTTCCTTAGTCTATAAAAGGAACCCTAGGCATAGTTAGTAGATATAGTTCTACACAGATCAATAGAGATCGATTAGCAATCATAGTCTTTGTAATCTGTAACCTAGGCAGATTCAAGTGATAATATAAAGTTCTTTTGTGATTCTTATTATTGTTCTTCTTAGCATTATTGATTAGTTTCCGCATAATCAATAGTGTTTAGTCATTGTTTCACCATTGTTGCTTTAGATTTATCTAGAGTAACAAATCCTTTACAAGCTAAAGGTTAAAGATCCATTCAGTAAGGGATCCAACAATTGGTATTTAATTGCTTATATTTATTATTTGCAGTAATTATGAAGTACTTTGTAAAGTTTGTATAAAAGGCACGCATTTTGGAGCATAAACAAAGAGTTCAAGAAAGTCTACTGATTCTGACATCCTATACGGCATATCATTCTAGAAGCATACGCTGTATCCAAGACTTGATGAACTAAAAGACCATTGCCTAACTTTGAAGAATACGCCATATCCGCATCAATGATACGACGTATATCATACTTTGGTCAACGAAGAAGAACCAATAGGTTTTACCTCAATACATCGTATCCAGTAAAGAAGATACGGCGTATCCGTGCCGACACTTCACAGATAACCACGGTCAACAGTCAAAGATCATGCATTTAATACGATCAATAATCAGTGATCTTGCAATTAATGAAAATCGTAGTCATAAGGAATTTTGAATGACACTTAATGATGATTACACGCAAAATTAATGACAATATATGGTCATTAATGATAATTGGTCAACATTCAACTACTAACCAAGGAAACCCCATCAATACGCCGTATTGAATGCATTGAATACGACGTATTGACCAATTTTCAGACACTATAAATACAAGACCCTAAACTCAGTTTTGGGTGTGCAAGAAAATAACTAAACCACCAAGTCGATTCTCAGACGTATAGAAGAGCCAAGAAGGTCAAAAATGAGCCTTAAGATCATAAAAAAACTCTTGTAATCTTCGCACAACTGAATACGTGTTTGATTGAGGTTTCTTTATTTTAATCGTTCATTTATCAAACCGTATGTATTTTTACAATGACTATCGGCTAATACCTTTAGGTATCAGCCATGTTTATGAAGATTTAATGTTTGGTTTGTTTATCTCGATTGTCTTAATTTATCGTTGATTGTTTGATTATGTTTATCATTTTATACTTGTTTATGTGCTTTTGTATGCGACCTATCATTCAACTGGGTCTAGTAGACCTAACCAGTAATCTAGATACCGGGATAACTCTCCATATAGTGATTTATACATCTAAAATCATAAGATCACAGATATTGTCCTTCTAAATCCGAGCTAAGGATACTCTTCTGGCTTAACTAGTTAATCGAATATTGCCTTTGGTTTATTGAACATGTTGACTAGCAGGTGTCCCTAGATAATTCAACAAATAACATTTTGATTCCATTGGATAGCTGGACAAGTGGACTACTAGTATATAAATCGCCGTTAAACAGTAAGTGGGTAAAGTATCCATGAGCTAGGGTTTTGTAAGAGCACCATTATGAATCTCCTAAAATAGATTATAATCAACATAAGGATGCTTTATGCGGGCACGTTAATTGTGATAGGATTGTTCGTGTCTAGGTCTTAGGATGAAGTATCGCCTAAGTCTTAAGAATGATATGCCACTTCGAGATAAGACTATCATTGCACTAATAAACAAACTTGTGTTTTATCGGATTAATCATGATTGATGTGTTTTCTTTATATTAGTATTTAACTGGCTTCTCCATTGTTTGTTAATCTTCTTGTGTGTGTTTATTGCTTTACTTGTCATCAAACCTTAGATTAGACACCAAAATCGTGTTAGTCTCTCAGGCTGACCCCCCCCCCTTTATCATTAGTTTAGGTTTTGGATAAACTAAATTAGATAACTAAAATACTGATAAATTAGATATTAACGCTCTCGCTCTTAGTGATCGACATCCTACTTACCAACGAAGCTACATCTCGACCGGGTACACTGCCCGTTAGAGTGTTGTTTTCTTTTATTATGGTTAAGATGGCGATGTGTCATTTAGTATAGGTAATTATATTATCAAGTTTACTATTTATATTTTGTTGACTTTATCTATTAACTAACACTAACGGGCAGTGTACCCGATTGATTGTAGGTTCGTTGGTAAGTAGGGTGTCGATCACTAAGAGTGAGCCTTAATACTTCAATTTACTAGTATTCCTAATATCTAATTTAAACTAATTCAAACCTAAAGCTAAACACATATAGCGTGTTTTAGCCGAGGAGACTGCACGAGTTTTGGTTGTAATCTAACTAAGAAAGCGATATATAAGACAAATAACACACACTAGCATATAAACATAACGTTTAAAGAAGAGGTTCAGCATTATGTAAGGACCGTATTTAACCAAGTTTATTTAAATAAAATGTATGAATTGTCTATGTGTGCAATGATTGTACTACTTTCGTTAGTGGTATATTATTCTAAAGTCAGGTGGTACTTCTCCCTAAACTCTAGGTTTATATAACGGTTAATCCTGTCACAATCAACCAAACCCGCATAAAGTTCACACAGTCGATTATAATCTATCTAGGTGACAATATTGAAACATAGCTCATCGAGGCTTTATCAACTTATGACCTAATAGTTATCTATATACTAGTAGTCTATAATCCAATTAACTACCAAAGGAAACAGAATGTTATTTATAGTCCTATGATAACCATACAGAAATTCACTAACTAACACGATCCGAAGGTCGGGGAGGATAAAATAAGTAATTCGCCATTTATTAGATTTAGAAAGAGAAAGGTAAGATGTGTGAGTTTTCTAGAGAGAAGGAGGAGAAAACACACACATGTGAAATGTTACAAATGATTTCCTTACCCTCTTATAGAAGTATAGGAGGGTATATATAGTCCTAGATATGCCTAACTATCATCTAATGACATTATTAGTCCTTGCATATCCGACTATATGTAAACTAATGTAATTCCGTATAAGTCTTTATAGTTTAAGGCTAAAAATCTTTGCCCAATATGTAGACATACGGAATTACTTACAATGTTCCTATCAAGTACAAAATACAACAAGATAAAGTCTTCCAAAGCGCTTCCAATGCTGAAGATGACATATTTGTCTTCTAGTCTTGATACTTGTACTCCAGCTTGGATCTTTTATGTCTTTACTTGTTCTGGAACCATTGTATTATGTATGAGTTAGATTAACTTCCCCCTAATTCATGCAGCATGTTTTGAAAATCTTTCTTCATACACGCCTTTTGGTGAAGTTTCTGAATCAGCTTCCCCCCAAACCAACATCCGTATCTTGAGCAGATTCTGAAACTTTGATGTAGCTCGGAAGATCTTCTAACATTGACATTTAAAGTGCACATCGGAATTTTGTAAAAGAATCAGTCAACTACACTAACTAATACTGCTTCTATACTATATCATGACATTTGGTCTTGGTGAATATCTGTTCGGGAGAACATGCAAGAAATCAACAACAAATCTTCTCACGCTTGTAGAATACTTCACAAACCATACTAAATAAAGTAGTATACACTACTTCCCCCTGGAAGTTGACCTGGTTACATCAAAGTACACGTTTTCCCCCATGATGGTTTTGAACTATCAAAAGCATCATTGACGTGTACGACCATATACTCCAGAAGTTCTTGTCATAAGCAACAATCTTGAAAAGTTATGATAGACATTAAAGAACTTTGAAAGATTTTACTTAGACTGTGAAGTACCATTGACGTCATGTAGCTTCAAATATCATGTGAGAATTATTGATCACATCTCAACCTTTAAACTCTCTTGCTAACTTACCAACCTCGTATTATGTCGGCTATTACTGATGACTACAGATGAAGAAAAAGTGATATTCTAAACTTGAAACTGAAGTACTGATGCTTGGTAGCGGGTGCAAGTTTTACATTTATAATCATGACTAATTAAACTACCAAAAATGCTGATACAGTAACTCTATACAAAAAAATAATATAAAATATATAATAATCTAAAAGAGCAATTAAGAACTTTCTCAAAGTTCCCCTTAAGGAAAATCCACTCTAAAAGAGATATATATATAATATAATATAATACGTATTAAACCGGGAAGTATGCTTTCCCGGGTCGTTTCCCCAACGACTTATGATATTGAAACCACATCTTAGTTTGGATGATGATTTGAATGAGAGAAAAGATATTTTTGATTATCTATAACTACCAATTAAAAGCAACAATTAAAATAAGAACACAAAAGCAATTAAATACTTAAAACAATTAACGGGAAACAAATAAAACGCGACGAATAAACAAGTAAGACAAAATTAAACCTTAAAAATGCAAACTAAATTTCTAAACCTAAATTAGGACAAAAGAAAATTTTAAGAAAAAGAAAAATATTTTTTTTGATTATTTTTGAATTTATTATGAATTAAAAACTATTTTAATCTAATTAAATCCTAAAAAATAGCAAATTAAGTCCTAAAAATTAAGAAAAATGATTTTTAAACTTAGAAAAGTCTAAAATAACATAAAAACTCAGAAAACTATTTTTAACTATTTTTAAAATTAAAATCCTATTTTTAAAATTAAAATTAAAAGCTCAAAAATGAAAATTAAAATCTAAAAGTGTTGAAAATGATTTTTCTGATTGTAAACCTAAAAGTATTTATTCTAATACTAAAAACTATTTTTTTGTATTTTTATAAAACTTTTTTCTATTTTTTATGTATTTTCGAATTTTAAAACCTTAGAAAAATGATTAAAAATAATCTACTTTATGGAAAATTACCAAAAATTCAGGGAAATTCTAAAAAGCTATAAAGATCAAAGGAAAAATAAGAAAAAGCTCACAGCTTAACAAATAAGCTGGGAAAAAGCTAATATAAGCTACGGTATGAAAATGGGCTTAAGGCCCAAACTGTGTATAAAGATTTAATGAAAAGAAATGCTCATGGATGAGCTATTGAAGCACAATGGTTAACACGTTGGGTTTGTGTGTGGGAGGTCACGGGTTCAAGGTTGTCTAACACCCTTTTTTGACTATTTTTTAATTTTTGAAATCTAAAAGTACAAACTTGAAGAACACACTTCTTTAAGCACTTTTAATTAAGAAACCTTAAGCTAAAAATGAGAAATAAGCTCTCTAAGAGCTTAAAAATGAACTGACCACAGAAAGTGAGCTTTTTAAGCTCACTTTTGCTTGTTTCTACTTAAACACTTGCACAAAGCTCAAATTAAGCTCAAAATCAAAAGTAAAAGCTACTACTGAAAGCTTAGGATGTCTACAAGCTAGAAATGAAAAGCTAAAAGGAATTAAAACACTAAAAGCTAGCTAAATCTACTAATCAAATTAGCAAACCCAGTAAATAACTCAAAAAGCTCAAAAACTCTATAAGCTAAAATGTATAATAAGTTATACTAAACTCTGAGCTTTTGAAAACTTATTAACCAATATATAAGCTAAAAATCCTACTCATAAAAACATATGCTATAAGCTAGAAATCTAAAATTTAGAATCCAATTTTACTAACTACAATTTTTGGAATTTTTAAGAGTTTTAGTAAACTTTAAAAGCTAATGTACCTTAATGAATAAACTAGAAAATGAAAAACAAGACTTAATCTAAACTAAGATATATGTAAACTTTAAGTTAGATGAATTTAAGATTCTAAATCCTACTAACACTTAGCTTGATTGAGGCTTAAAAGGACAGCAGTAGTAACTGCTGATGCAATTGACAAATGCTAGAACCAAAATTCAGGTGACCAAAATGGTTTCTCCTGCATTACACACTCTATTTGAGTGATTTTGAACACAATGCAACCACAAACCAAGCCTTGGATGGCTTGGTTCAAATTTAAACAAGCTAAGATAAGTGACAGATTTCCCTGGTGCAGGAACAATTAAAAAGAGCTTAAACTTTTGAAATTTTAAAATCTAATCTTTGAAAACTACTCTACTGCTAGTTTAAAATGATTATAAAGCTAACTCAAACCAATAGCTAAACTCACTTTGACTTTAAGAGGTCAAAGTGAGTAATGCCAAACACTCCTTTAGAATTATGACAAATTTAGATGAGCTTGTTAATTTGAAATCTAATTCACAAGACACAATTATCAGATGAAAACTAGCTTATAACTAACTAAACAAACATAAATCCATAACTGAATAGGCTAGAATCAAAGATCTACAACTATGATATCTAATTTTTTTGGTTTTAATGATTTTTAAGACAAAGAAATGACAAACTAAGTTCTAGAATGCTAAAGCTAAAAACAGATTAAGAAATATGATTAATAAGCTCAAACTAACAGTAATAAGCACAAATAAGCTAGATATTAAGCAGATTAAGCAAATAGTAAACAACTAAGCAATTTTAAAGCTAGGAAATAAAGACAAGTAAAGTAAATAGGAAACTTACAAAAGGCTTCAGCTTAACAGAAGCTTATAGGCTCTTAGAGCTTATCTACAGCTCTGGCTTATCAGAGATAAGCCAGTAAAGTCCTTGGGATCCCTTCCATCTTTGGATCCCCTTCCAAAAGCTTATAATCCAATAGACAAGGTATTGAGCTAATTTTATTTATTTAAGTAGGTATTAAGACTGAATCAAACTCTATCACTAGCTTAGAGACTAGTGAGAGCTATAGAGAGCTTATTGAGAGCTTATGAGTCATTAACATGAAAACACTAGAGCTATTTGAGAATTTATAAAAATTGTATTTAAAGAAGACTGAATTTCATTTACTAAAAGCTTGTTACATTACTGGAAAGAGATTACAATAGGAATTTAAAGAAAATACATGAAAATTTCATAAGCTAAACTAAATTAAGCTAAAAAAATAAAGAGCTAACTAACTAGTGTGTGTGTGAAATGTGTGGCTATTTATAGCCTCTTAGTGAACCTTCTAGCCTCTTGAGGGCTACCCACGCTCCCATCAATCTCTGTCATCCATTCTTCCAATCATTGGAGGATAATCCTGAGCCGTTGGATCACTTATGAGCTCACACGGATTGCCAGCGTGGCAATCCGTGATTGAGACATTTGTGCTTCCATTGTGAGTGCCTTAAGTACAAAACCCATCATTCTTTGTGCTTCTACTCCTGCCAGCGTGTCATTCTTTGATGTGATAGACCAATGAGGTAAGTATGATGATGTATAACTCTGCCAGCATGTATTTGAGCCATTGAATTGCCCATCTTGCCCTTTAATTAGTAAAAGCCCTTTGTTTTACCTGGGGTTAATTGGCGAAGAGGACGATGAATAGTACCCAACGTTTTGTCGCGCCCAATTTTAACTGAGGGGGTAAAAAGGTATAACTTTGGGAATATGGCAAAGTGAGTCCTTGTTGTTTTTGAAACATAAGCCAAATCAAACCAAGTATAATGCAACTTTCATTTTTGGCAATTTCAGTCCCTGGACTTATCATTTAAGGGTGATGGGTTAAGGGTTTTGGGTCGGGTAAGAGATAAGGGGAAAATAAGCCCATTTAGTTCTTAAGGGCCTTTTGTGTAACTTTTGAAACTTAAGGGATTGGATTTGAACTTTTAAGATTTTGTCTTCTAGTGTTGACTTTGATTTTGGCTTGATTTCCCGGCTTCTTTTATGCTCTTTCGTTCTCGTGTCCGTGTTTGCTCGTTTTTGACGGTTTTCTTGTGATTTTTGTCTTATCCGTACCTGCATACACATAACACAAAAACAGACATATCTTTGCCACTTTTAGTATGTTTTTTGTCATTTAGGGTCATTTTTGTTGTTAACGGATACATGCATTTTACACCTATCAAATAACCACTTGCAGCTTATCACACGTCTCTCCTTTGGAAGTTTCACCAGCTCCCATGTTCCATTTTTGTGCAAACTTTCAACCTCCTCTTCCATTGCCACAGCCCATTTATCACATTCGGGACTTGAGATTGCCTCTAAATAATTTGTAGGCTCACACTTTTCGATATGGGCTGCAGCGGCAAATGCGTAAGCAACTAAGTCACATTGATAATCCTCAAGTCTTGGAGGTCTATTGACTTGTCGCCTTTCACGATCCTGAGCCAAAAGATACTCGGTTTGAGGTTGACTTTGTGGACTTGTAGGCATGTTGCCATCATCTTGGGTTTCAATATGTTCATCATTAAATGAAGGTTGAGTATGTGTACTATTTTCAACATCAAACTCCACCTTACCTTCTGCATGATTTTTTTTTGAACGGCAAATAGATATTATTAAAAAAACTAGCAAGGAGCTAGATAATTATAAGGATATGGATTTAGGACATTTCATCCAAGAAATCCAATCAATATTGTTTTTACATCTATTGGAACACCAAGTAAAAGGGTACGAAACAATATCATCAAAAAGAAGCTCCATACGCGGATGAGAAGATTCAAAAAGCACTTGGTTGCGGAATTTCCAAATCATCCACCACATAACATAAAAGACCCCTTCTAGCATTTCCTTTTGAGCTTTAGAAAACCGAGTAGTTTTGAACCAAGCAATCCATTCTTCGTAACAAGAAAAGTCTGGAATATCAATTTCCCACCATCGAGCAATTTTTCGCCATAAAGTCCGAGCTAAATTACAAGAGTAGAAAATATGCGAGCATGATTCTCCAGCTAAACCACAATTTGGGCATATAATAGAAGGAATATCAATCCCACGAAGTGAAAGGTTAAGTCTCGTGGGGAGCTTATCCAAACAAACTTTCCACGCTAAAATATTTACCTTTATTGGAACCACTTTCACCCATCTAGTGGATATTTCATCTAAGCTTCTTCTAAACTGCTAACCAGGGAGGCAATCCCAAACACCCCGTTATTGGTTCTGAGTTCATAC